>OZ005655.1:151258683-151531183 GCA_963930645.1 Salticus scenicus
ATTATATTTTAAAACTTCTTTTTTTTTTTCTTTCGAATACTGTTGGATGAATTTGTTTGGAATTTCAAATTTTAGAAAGTTATCTTAATTTATAAACTGAAATATACTTTAAAGAGTAGGCATTTAGGAAGCTTTAAAACTGACGATAAATTTCGTTTTTCATTATTACTGCATGCTGTCTCTCTACACAGTGGTCGCAGCGTTCCTACATTTACATATATATTTTATATTTTCACCACTATGTTTAAAAAGAAATTTTATTCATAGGTTTTTATCATATAATACTATGTAAAATAAGGTTGTTTTAGATTTAAATAGACAATACAATAAAATACATATAAAAATGTAGAATCGCTGCGACTTTTACTCTAGAACTAATTTCAGAACAAATTACTTTTTTACATTGCAATTTCATTCTACCAATTTTATAAAACTTATTTACCACAAGAGAAATCATAATTTGTTCGTGGAAGAGCATTTAATGCATTGTTATGAATATTTATTTTAATGAATAATTACAATTAGATTTTCAAAAGCATAGTTGTAAAAATTAGTTCTCTTAATTATAAAGAATATTTTTATTTTACTTTAGAATATTATTTAGAAAAATCAACTTCTCTGAAAGAAATATATTCCTAATAATCCAAACTTTAATTGCTACTTAATTCTAGGCTTAAAATAAACCCCAGTTGTAAAAGAAGAATGTAACGAAAATTTTCTAATTATTCGGTGGCTTTTAATAAAATTTATCCTTTCGTAAAATTGTACAAGAGAAAGTACAAAATATTTTTACTTGTTTCAAAATTATGTTTATAGTATGAGCATTTATTACTAGCAGCTTAAAGTAAATAAATAATAATAATAATAAAAAAAATTGAACAAATAATTCCACTTGTAATTTGACGCATCAACTTAATTTTTATTAAATATATTAAAAAGTAATAAGGTGTTAATTACAATTTTAAAATATTTAATTTCAACTGAACATTGCATTTAAAAAATATGTTTGTTATTCAAAATTTAAGATTAGTAGATTAAAGATTTCAAGAAAAAGATTAAAATTGTATTTAAAGGAATATTCCCAATTGGTTTAAAAATTTTGTATGAAAAGTAATGTTTTTTATTTCAAAAAAGGTTTTTAAAATTAAAGTTTTGTTTTGTGTAATATTATCAAATTCATGTGAAACAGGATTCATTCTTTTGACATATTTACATTTACAAAGAGAAATCATTATTGCTGATTTCCAAAAATAAATTATGAAGATGTCATGAAAAACGAAGAAGAAGAAGGAAAAATACTTGCAAAAACACTATGAATAACACATATGCGGAAAAAATATTTCGTGTCTAATATAATTAAACATCGTTCTATATCGAGCGTAAAAATAGACAGCACGAGCTGTCACTGTGCAGCTATACTTATATTTTTGGCTTGATTATATGCCTGAATTTGTTTACTCAAAATAATTATATATGCTTAAAAAAATCATAGATTATTTATGATTTATTAATCTCCAGACAAATAAGGTTTCTTGTGATTTTTAAAAACTTTTTTTTTTTACCGATAAGATAGGCAAATCCGTATTTTCAGATATATTAATATCAGATATATTAGATTTATATTTCTGCTAACGTGTGTTGCAAACTATGAAGATTTCTAAAACATGTATTTTTTTTCCTTTGTATGAGAATTAAATTTCAAAAATACCTTTTATTTCTTGTTATTTCAATGTTTTACAACACAAGCTCTTTTATTTCATTTAAAAACATTTCTTTTCTTGTTTATAAATCAGGATATATTGCGCAGAAAAAACTTCGGTCATTTTTAACTAAAATATTTATGATAATAGAGTAATTCGATCCGCTTTCACTAACAATATATTTCAAACTTGACATTCATATTTCAGGAAAATAATAGAAAAGACTAAAAATAATATGAAATATTTTTGAAAAATTTTAGCGCCATATATGGAAACCAAACATAAAATATTTATATTTGTTTTACTTTATTTATATTTCATAAACTTTGCGAATTTTGTTTGTAATATTTTGTTTGTCGTGTTGCTTTGTTTTAATATTTTATGAAATTCTTTTCCTAATTGAAATAGAAGCATTTTACTAGCAACTTTTTTTTCCTTTTAAATATGTAGTTTTAACTGAATTATCCCATTTTATTTCATGTATACTGACAATTTTTTTTTCTTTTTTTTTTTGGTTCTGACATAGAGTGCTTTCCAACGGTACCTTATTTATTAAAATTTAGAACTTATTGTTTCCTTATGTCTAATTCTCTTTTATCTATTTATTATCGTTAACACGTTCGTCACCCAGCGTGATTCGGCCGAGTTTCTAGCTGGGCCCAAATCAGACTGCGGTAGATAACGTGTACCAAAGAACCACAAAAAAAAAAAAAAAAAAAGTAAATTTCTGGAATTTCTCGTAACTGGATGGTTGTCTTCAGAAAATATTATGCCCGACAATAATAATAAAAAACAGAACGTGTCCCAACATTTAGGGAATCGTACGAAGCAGCAGGGCAAGCCCATAGGAAGGATGTGCCCAATAATGGTATACATGATTTCAAATGATTTCAGAGTGTTCAATTATAATTTTAAACATTTTTACACCTAATGCTTTTAAATTTTCTATTAAAAGAACTTACTATTGTGCACCTTAAAATTATACATTATTGCATGGGCCAAGCCTCCTATACTATAGGCCAATACTCCCTTATAAAGGAGGCTTGTCGAACTTGACTATGTTTTAAAAATTAATAAATTTAGAAAAGAAAAAATACATTATTTGTATTATCACAATTGCATTCTTGTTGTCAATAAAATTTCTTTTATGTACCACCATACGAATTCTTTAGTGTTAAAAAAAAAAAAAAAATTATAGAAATGTTTTTCTGAAAACGTGGCCAAGGCTCCAAAGTTTCTCCTATCCTAAATATAAATAAAAAGTATAATATAATGTGTGTATTTTTAGCATTTTTATGTTGTATATCCTATATTTCAGTGTTTATTCCATGAAATTCCTTTTAAAAAATCCAACCGAAAATCCAATTAACTAAATCAAGAAGAGCGTCACCCTTATTTGGGTGACGGGGCTCCCACGGAAGCATACCCCGCACCCAGATACGTGCGACGATTATTTTTCGACGGTTTAGTTCAATTGAACTTTTTCGGTTGGTTGGCTGTGGGGCTTAAAGCCGATTGACTACTCTAGGGTCCTAGGTCTATAAGTAGGATGTCTTCCATAGGGGTCTTTCTAAGGGATCCTAGGCCGTATTTATGCGAATTTAGGAGAAAACAACGCAAAACTACGAACGGCTAGGTCAATGAGCGCGACTTGGGATAGAACCTGGCACTTCCCATCAGTCAACCTTGACAGCAAACGGCTTGCCCACTGGTGACGCGGACTTTCGCAGTTCCCACAGCATATGCTTTTGAATGGTAGCAATTTTATTAAAATCAAACTTACAGTTCAGGTAGTTTCCTAGTAAGGCTTATTTAAATTTCATTGAAGCATTAATTTCATTGAAATGGAGGCGGAACCAAAATTAATTGCCATTACAATTGTTCCATTTAAAGTGAATTAAAATAGTGTAATGTGTTAACCCTTTGAGTTCTGAATACTCGCGGCCTATGCGGTCCATACGGACGGCACGCGGTTGGCGCTGACGATTCAAGAAGGTTTATCATCGTCTCCTTAAATCAGTAACCAAAGAAACTGTATAAAACGCCATGACGACGGCTAGAAGATCGACGACGGCTACACTGATCATTTTTGACGGGCGCGTATTTGCGTCCATACTCCATACTGATAACATCTGCTAAGCGCGTATTTGCGTCCATAGTCTATATTAATGACTTTCGCTGGACGCATATGTGCGTCCATAGCACTCAAAGGGTTAGAATATCGTTTGAAGTAGTTTCTGCGACATTAAAATGAAATTTAAAAAATGTGGTTTGGATATAAATTAGCATTTTTCGATTCGCACTAATTTCGATTAAAGACAGTGTAGTTTCATTATTGGTTCTTTTCATGTGAGATACAGAAAAAAATATAACTTCTTATTAATTTCATTATTGTCCAATTTTCCACGCCCAGAGAGACTATGTAGTTCGGAAAGTCAATTTTGTGTTAAAAGTTGTCCTAAAATATGAGCGGAAAATGTCGAGCGTCAGTGGAAAATTTAACAGTATCTGGCGTGGTACGCTTATTTTATTGGTCTTGAGTTTTCTGATAATATAAGGACTAACTGTAAAAGAGACAATTATATATAATATACACAATATACCGAGATTTTACAGTATTGGCAATAATATACAAAGAAATTGATAGTACTTTGACTGATTTAATATACTGGCTGGTCTTATCACATTTAATATATTATTGGAATGCATTGTTCTTATGCATTTTTATATGCTTCTCATCATATTGTAACCACAATTTCAAAAGAGTATTTTTTTTAAAATATTATAGCTTAAAACCTCCAAGAAGAACTTCTTTTTACAATTAGTGGTGACAAAATACTAAAATGCACAAAAAATATATATATAGGTATTCTGTGACCCCTGAATTATTTAAGATTAAAACTCCGTGACTTGTGAGCTCACCTATATCTTGAGTTCGCGGCTTTATTTTTGCTTGATTAAACCTTCTGTGGCGTGCTTTAGATTCGTACTATATGGTGTGGTGTAGCAGTTAAGGTCGATTGTCAAAACGAGACGCATTTAGGTCTGGTCAAATGTCCTCTGTGGGAATTTATTTTAAGATTTCAGCCTGTGTTTGTTTTCAAAAGAAAAGTTAAAAACTATGAGTACTTAATTCAGTGGCTCTCAGACTTGGTGAAGGCATGTAACAGACCTCATAAATAAATGTGGGTGCATTCTATCGAAATTTTTAAGAAATATATGTTAGAATTTCTAAGAAAATTAAGTATAATATTTGAAAACTGAACTCATATTTATTTGTTAATACGTCATGCGCAGATTTTTTTTTTTTTTTAAACACTTAATTATGGTGAGAATAGAAAATCCTGATTCACACAAATATAATGTCGGAACTCAATATATTTTTGAGTAGTCAGAGTTATTATTTTCTTATTGTTCTGAATTTTTTTTTTTTTTTTTTCGTAATTTTTCAATGTAAAGAAAAAAAAAAAAAAATGTTACATTTTTAGGTGTATTTATCTGAAAATGAGATTTATATACATATTATCCAATACCGAAACTTTCAATATGTAGTTATGAGTAACAAGAAAAAATGGCCGCGTTTTGAAAGAAAAATCACTGTTAAAATAATGAGCCGTGTGGGCGTAGAGAGCGGCGTTTCTGCAATGAAATGATATAACAGAGCAAGGATGTTTTTTACTTCCTTATACAAAGTATAAGGAAGTATAGTAATCCCGATTTGCGAAATGGATTTTGTATTTCACATTGCTCAAAAACGAATGATCGCTGAATGTTGCCAATTTATACGTGTGACTGTCATGATGTATAGTTGTACACCTGCAAGTGTCGTCTGAACACGAGCTCTCGTTTTAGAGATATAAGCGATTTTACACGATTTTTCGTGACGTCTGTATGTGTGTGTGTCTGTGTGTGTGTGTATGTCGCATAACTCAAAAACGGTTGGACGTAGAAAGTTGCGAATTGGTACATAGGTTTGTTATAACATCTAGTTGTGCACCTCCCGTTTTGGACTTTGTATGATTTTCCGTTTTGGAGATATTTAGGAAAATTAGGTTCATAATGACAAAAATACATAGGTTTTGGCCATAATGTATCAAAAAACGGTAATAACTCAAAAACGGTTGAACGTAGAAAGTTGCGAATTGGTACATAGGTTTGTTATAACATATAGTTCTGTATCTCCCTTTTTGGACTTTGTATGATTTTCCATTTTGGAGATATTTAGGAAAATTAGGTTCATAATGACCAAAAATACATTGGTTTTGGCCATAATGTATCAAAAAACGGTAATAACTCAAAAACGGTTTGGACAAATCTTGCAATTTAACTGACTTCCCGACTAGCTAGACATTTGAAACTTTCAGAAAAGCTCAGAACACGTTTACAATGCGTTTTTTAATATTTTTGGCCAACTGTTTCCGATACCTGCTGCCTTCGGCAGCGTTACCAGTACAAATCTTGCAATCGATTTTTAACTAACTTCCCGACTAGCTAGACATTTAAAACTTCCAGAAAAGCTCAGAACACGGTGACAATGCATTTTTTAAATATTTTTAGCCAATTGCTTCGTGTCACTGCTGCCTTTAGCAGCGTTTATATGATTCAACAGAAAATCTATTTAACTAACTTCCCGACTAGTTAGAGATTTGAAACTTCCGGAATAGTTCAGAAACACGGTGAAAATGCATTTTTTAACACTTTTATCCAATTGTTTCGGATCCGAAGTCCCCCCCCCAAGGCACAACTTTGACATGAGTCCCCCCAAGGCACATGAGTCCCCCCCAAGGCACATGAGTCCCCCCCAAGGCACATGAGTCCCCCCCAAGGTACAACTTTGACATGAGTCCCCCCCCAAGGCATAACTTTGACATGAGTCCCCCCAAGGTGCAACTTTGAAATAAGGCCCCCCAAGGCCCAACTTTGACATGAGTCCCCCCAAGGCACAACTTTGACATGAGTCCCCCCCCCCCAAGGATTTTAAAATGAGTCCCCTCAAGGCACAATTTTATTTATTTATTTATTTTTTTTACGTATGCATGCATTTTTTTAAAAATATTTTTAGCCAACTGTTTCGGGTCCAGTGACAATATTTTTTAACATTATGTATATTTCTAAAAGTGTATAAGGAAGTCATGTGGTGCCCACATCAGATTTTTTAACATCTATAAACACGTACTTATCTAGAATACTACAGGACATGCTCAGAATTCATCTTGAACACACGAGTGTAACCTAGGTTGACTTCGATTAATATAAATTCTTTAGTTTTTCGAGATACTTCCATGAATTGCAAATGAGATTAGTGTAATAGCTTATATTACAGTACTTTATTAAGAGGATTATCTAAAGATCCACTGATGCAGAAAGAATTTTCTTTTAAATATCCAATATTATTATTATAAAAGGAGTAATAATTTAAAACTTCAAGCAATCTTGATGTGCTTACAACTTTAATAACGTTTTTCCTTTCCCAACTACCCCTGAAAATTTATTCCATATTTTATAAAAGTGTATTCCGAATTTGAAGTATTGAAAGCGGGAAGCATTCAGTGCTACTTTATTTAACACGCGGAATGCAATGTCAGCTATCAATGGCTCACACTAAACTTTCAGTTTAGGCCGCGTGAACCACCGGTGGCTGACAGTGTAAAATACGATATAAAACTAAAAAAAATTGCATCGATTTCAGTAATAACTGAAAATTTATTTAAAATTTACTTAATAATTATTTATTACAGGATTGTATCATTAAGGTATTTTAATGGATCGTATTGAAACACGGTAAACATAAAGCGCTTTTAAGCACAGCGCGCGTGGTCTGACGGGAATTTCTTTAAGAATTCGCGTGGCGCTCAACGTGTAAAGAGCTGATTCCAAAGCTTTTATAAAATTTTAAGTAGATGACTGTACTTTATAGCTAACTTTGTGATTTTTCTTTAAAGAAAACATTAATGATTGGACCTAGTGAATTCCCCCCCCCCTTTTTTTTTGTGTGTGTGTGTGTCACCCAAGTTTAGCATATTTCACCTTGATAAATTATCACTAATATAATTACATTAATGATAGCCTTTATAAAAGAACTATTAAATGTAATGAGCATATTAAAGGCTGTAAGTAATTTAATATTTCTTAACTTTTGTTGAATAAATAATAAATAAGATTCGTAGTTTAGGTTTGTAAAAGACTTTATTGCACTAGAAATTTTATCACAAAATACGCATATTATGCTACTTAAAATTTAATTTCCTTCATAATTAGTACTAAAGAAATTTAATATTTTTAATAATTATTTTACTTGAGAAAATATAACGTAAAATTCAACACTTTACTTTCAAAAATCCTATTCATAGTTACAAAAAATAAATTCACTAAAAATAAGTGCTTTGCAAACAAATAGAAATTTTATCTTAAAATCTTGCAGTATTTATACAAACAATTCAAGCCTCTTATAAATTTTAACTCATTTTCAACAGTGAAAGGGACTTTAAAGATGATATTTTGTTGAAATATTTTGACTAAATTTTCTTTGACGTTACTAAAGGGATTTTTCAATGTAATTTTCTTTGACTAAATAGTTAGTTTTCAAAAGAAATCTTGTTTTTGAAGTGATATTCATATGCCTTTTATTATTTTAATAATTATTAAATATATTTTATAATCAAGAATTCTGAATAACTGTACAGTGCAAGTCGAAGTGTGCCGCTTTTGTTTTTGTGAATCTTTTAAATTTATGACAAAGGTAAAATATATAATTTTGAAATATAAATGGAGAATTAATCTTAAATGTAATCATTGTTAACATCAACGCGTAATGAAAACATTTAAATTAAATGTAAACTGAAATACTTAAAACTTGTAACTATTTGAGAATTTTGTCATTTGCGTATTTGATTGTCCTTTTTTAGGGAATCATTACAAGATTCTGACTAAACCTCAGTTGTTTTTGTATCACTAACATATTATTTAACTAACTAGAGGCATAGCAAACGAAGAACAATTAAAAACGCAATTACATGATATTAATTTTTCTGTGTTTTTACATTTGTTGAACAATAGCTATGTCGGAGGGAGATTTAATTAAAATTTCTTCTTCTGAAATTTATACTTATGAAATTGTTTTTCTGTTTCTCATGACATCTTTTAGCAGGTTCTTACAGGCTAATTTAATTGACAACACAGTACATGTTGTTCGCAGCATTTCCGTATAAATAACTTAAATATTTCCCATCTATCTCGCATTCCTTTTTATTAAATATTATCAAAAATGTATTAAAAGCATAATTTATTATACAATTTTTAATTCTCTTGCGTTTATGCCGTGGTTCTTGCTGTATAAGAGTCTATGTGGAGTCAGTTTGTGTCACTAGTATTTATCCCTTTACCGTTTTCATACCCATATGTGATAGAGAAAGTTTTTTCTTTTCTGAGTCAATTTTTTTATATTTTTGCTGCATACATACATTCTTAGATCTCAGGAATCTGAAAATAATATTTTTAGCATTTGATTTGTCTGTGCCTGTTATCAGCATTATACAGATATAATCAGGAAGTCGAAAATCTCGGAATTCGAAATCTATCATTTGCGGATGCTACATGAAATATTCTATTGAAAACAGACAAATGGTTTTGCACACAGGAACATCCCAAGAAAATAATTCAATTTGTAAATTTTTTGCCAAATAAATCTTTTTATAAAACTGTTTTGAACTATTACTTAAAATATTTTAGAAATGTTCAGAATGAGTACCTTATATGTTAGTCATTAAACATTAGTAATACATATAACTATATTAATGCTGGCTCAGAGACAGCAGTGTGAGTGCTACCACAGATTAGTCTTAATTTTATAGAAACTAAAATACAGTAATTATATTTCTTGTCAGTTACTTCTTTTTATTATAGCGCGCAAAACGAGGTTCTTCTTTATTCATACGAACTAATGCGATTATTTTAAATGAGTATATTGCTTTGTATTGCCTGCCATCTAAATTTTTTGACTAAATATTAGTGACAGGAAAAATACAAGTAACAAGAAAAAAATTAGTTATTAAAAAAGTCTTGTTGCTTTCTTCTATATTCAATAAAATAATGTATTGGATTCGTAAAATTTTTTCCGATTTACAATGCATTTACACATTTTGAGAGTTTAAGAACATGATTTGACAATTTAAGAAAATATCGGTGTATATGTTTGTGTGTGCGACAAATATTTTTCTGGCGACTGCGTCTCGGGAACTACTACTCAGAATTCCATATAAAGTTATATATAGTTGAGCCTAGTCATAAATTGACTGTCAACCTTTGGTACAAATCTCTCAACAGGCTGTGCTGTGATTTATTTCATTAAAGGCAAGACTATATCTCAGATTCTGTTCTCTTTATAGTTGCACAAAACTTGTTATACTAGATGTCCATTATAAACCACTATGCTGATTTAATTCCGGTGTATATTGGTCAACACGTGACACTGCTGTGATTAAATATATACCGTAAGTAGGATGGCTAACTTCTATGGCATGTAAATCTACTAACCTTGATACGTGAAAAAACATTATTAAAACGGCTGCTCACTTAATTTGATTGTATATCAGACGATCTCTTGTGCTTGTATTACTCGCCTTCTCTGATTTTTGCGCAAGGCTACATCTTAGCATTTTTTGAATAAAATTTCACCTAACTCTATAAAACCTTTATTGTGAGAAGCTACGGTTAACACGTTAAACGCCACGCAAATTCTTAAAATCCATTAAAATTCCATAATGATTTCTCCTGTAATAAGTGAAAATTAAGCAAATTTTTAATAAATTTTCAATCATTAAATATAACATTTTTAGTTTTATATCCTATTTTATATCCGCCACCGATGGTTGATGCGGCTTTATATCATATTTGACATTGTCAGCCACCGATGGCTGACATGGCACTCATCGTTTTAATTTATTGGTACCAATTTTACTTTCGGGGTAAAGATTTCACTGAAATGTTTGAAATATAACATGTTCTGAACACTCCTAAAGTTTCAAGATGATTCCTTCAGTACTTAGAGATATATGACAAAATGTTTGGAATCTAGAATGGCTGACATGGCGCTCAACGTGTTAAACATTTGTGCATTTTAAACAGCGGCGCTGTTATAGGGGAGAGTGGGGTTGAATGGTACGCGGGATGAATGGGACAATAGCTAGATTTTTATGTTTCGCAATCACCAGAATCTTGACAATTTTTCTGATATATGGCAGTACTGAGGTCATTCATCAAGTGTAGTTTAAGAATTGTGCTATCCATAGAAGGGCAGAAAAAAAATTAAAGTGTCTTTTTCATCTACCAAAGTAAGTTTTTACTGATTCAGTTAGGTAGTAGTTAAGACACTATTTGTTTAAAGTTAATTTAACTCTTATATGGTGAAAAGGCATAATCTTTTATTGTGTTTGATATTCAAGAAGAATAATGACAATTGTTCGTTAAGCCTACTTCCTGTTTTAAATGATCATGTAGTGGTTGGGATGAATGGGACATTACCCACTATTTGCTAATTTAAAATTGTACACAAGAATTACATTAAGACAAATCTTAAATAGATTTCCAATATTTTTATAACCTGTAGTTCAGTATTTGTAACATGGAATTAAAAAAAATAGCATGGATTTAGAGAAAAATAGATTGAAATTAATTGTTCTGATTTTTGTTTGTAATAATTATGATAAATAAAATTATGAGTTAGACTATTCAATGCAACTTTAAATGAGTAATTAAAAAATAAATAAGCTAAAAATAATTTGATTTAAAATCACAATTTCAGTCAGGCTAATTAAATAAATCCTGGTGATTATTAATGTAATACAGAATTGATTTTTCCCGATCACCAGGAAACAAAAATTTATCTGGATAATTTGTACTCTATTATATTGATTTATCTCTTTCTAGTGTCTTATTTATTTATTTTTAGATTAGATCTTATTAGATTAAATTACCAAAGGAACTGTGGACTGTTACTAGGAACTGTGCGAACCAAAGGACTTTTGCCTTCTGACGTTAATTTGAGTCAATACATCAGTTTATGTTAATTTCAGTAAATTCATATTGTGTAATAAAATCACATAAACCAATTTAACTTTAAAAATTTATTTACTTTCCATTTTGTTTTTTCTTGGTTATCTCCAGTCCTGTCCCATTCATCTGCAATCATGTCCCCTTTATCCCCATAGGTGGGGATGAATGGGACAATGTACATACATGTAAAAAATAGAATAATTAAAAATGATAACTTTTTATTAAAGTTAATATGTTTAAATATAACTGATTACTGAAGTGTACTTATGAGCAATGTTACAAAATTCTGAATTACATATGGTGAACGTTATTAGTAAAAACATGAAAATGTCCCATTCATCCCCACTCTCCCCTATAGAATGATATAAAAGAAAACTTTTTATGGCCACAACATATTAGATTTTAGCAGTATTTTGATCACATTTATCTGCTGCTGTTATTTCAATATTTCATTTAGGATTTATCAAGTGTCGCTATTTTATGAAGTGTATAAAATATTTTCTCCTGACTTGACAAATATTGAAATAATTACTGTTATTGTCTTTTATGTTGATATTATACATAATTTATTTCATTTATTAGTAGAATTTATTAGAATATTCTAATAGTACAGAGCAACAAAAATTTTATTTGATTACATTTTGAAGGAGAAAGGTGGGTATCTAACATGGACCCATAGCGGTTGAAAGACTCCGCTACGGGGATACAGCGAACTTACGACCCGCCTTCAAACGTTTTTATAAAGAAATACTTTATTTAGGAGTATAAATTTTACGTCGTGGTATGTGTGGATAGTCCATATTGATCAGTCTTTTTTCACTTTAAAATATGTTCATAATAACTACAGGTATAATTTAAGTCCTATGGCGTTGCAAAATATACATTTGCTAAAACTAAATCTTTCAGTGGAAATCTTACAAAAATTAATATACTGTTTATCATAAGATTACCATTAAAATAAATTCTTTATTTTGATTGTTTTTCTAACTTTTAAATTGTATTTAATTATATGAACATTTTATATGTAATTTAATTTTAGTAAATTACTTTTTCTAACGAAATTCGGAAAGTATATGCTACCTTTGAAATAGTAAATAAAAGTATGATAGTGTTGTTATTTCTTTCAAAGTTCATTTATGGATGCGTGTGCATGTATGTGATTCTGTGTGTGTAAAAATTTTGTGAAAAAGTCATGTATAAACATATATTGCTTTTTGACAAAACTTGATATCGAGTCAGAAGATCAACTCCCCCTCCTCTCACCACAATGCAAAAGTAAACAAGTATTAGTAAAATAAGTTAATAGTAAAAGGAAATATTTGAATTAAAATTTGACAAATAAAGACAGTTACTAAAGTTTTTTTTGTTATTTTTATTTATTTATTTTTTTAATTGTAAAATAAAAATATTTTCTTTTTATCTAGCGAAAAAGGTTTTGAGTAGCGTATGACGAAATTAGGTAGCATAGACATTTAAATTGAAAAAAAGTAATAATATTAAAACGAAAAGTTTGCGGTTGAGTGGGCTTTAGTAGCAGTAGATCGACTCTATGAAATGAAAAAAAAAAAAATAGTTTGTTGCTTTGTCTTTTCGTTGAACACAAAGAACATTAAAATAAACACTCCACTGAAATCGTTGACGTGGGACCATTGGGGAGCAACTTCGGAAGCCAGACTGTGAGCGAGCGTTACGTTTGTGAAATTATATATGAATATTTATATTTAGAAAAGTTCTAGGATGAACTGACCAGACAATTTATTAATTTTTATTATCATCAGAATTTATATATGTTCTCGCCAAAACTTATTTATATATATATATATAACTTATATCAAAAAGTTCTTAAGTTTTTGAGGAAATTTTTATCAAAAAGTTATTTGAAAAAATGTTCTTTTTTAAATTTTTTGTTGGAACTTTAAATGTAATAGTTCTTGTGAAACAGTTAAAATGAAACTTTAAAAAAAAAAAAAGTTCAATAACTGTTTCGAACACTGTTTTTTTTTCTTTCAGTATTTCTTTTTATAAAATAACTTAAATACTACAACAAAGCAATCACAATGATATATAATTAATATTAAATGCCTTGAGCATACATATAAAATAAATTAGCGCTTCACGCTCAGTTGGTAGAGTAGGTTGATTTCTTCTTTCAAAGTGGACGTAATTTTGAAGCAAACTGGTGGATCCAATTTTGCAATAAATGTGGTTGAGACCTTGATATAGGCTATTTATATAACCAGTTTCAAGAAAATCGGTTCATAAATACGGTTTTTTTCACAGTTTAACCCTTTAACGATCATTGGTTTCGCAGCGAAACCAAACATTTGACATAATTTTATGCAGCAGATTTTTTATTCTTTCTCCCTTGTTTTCAGTTTTAAAGTTTTAAACTTTTCTTCCTTTTCTGTTCTATAGATAACAGCACTATTCCAAAATTTAACAAAAATGTTTCAAAGGAAACTAAATGCATAAGTCACTTGACGTTTCTTAGTGTGCGCGGGTGCGAATTGCTGATTTGATGATGCACTCTAGTCTAGTTTTTTTCTTTTTTTTTCATTTAATGAAAAGCTGCTGAACTGAAACAACTTTTACGAGTTTTTGTAGTCGACAATGTTTACTTACAAAGTGTTTTATTTATTAAATTCAATATTATTTGAATTTAATAAGGTTAACTTAGAGATGTTTCAAACCAAAAATTCTCGAAAAGGAACAATGCTAATACATTTTTTTTTTTTTTTTTTTAAATTTACTAGCAGGCTTTGCCCGCTTCGCTGGAGATTAAACTTAAATGAGTTGTCAAAATCCCATATCTTTATTAGTAACCTAAGTTATCGCTGGGATTGGTAGAGGTTTTCCCTCTCGCAACGTGAGGAGACTGGATCCCCACTGCCTTAGGTAGCAACTTACCCACTTCTTACATCGCCTTCCTCAGCGGATGAGTTCAAGGTTTTGCAAAATCCCACTAATGTACATAAGGTGTACACTTAATCAATGTCCACACACTAAAATTCGCCATTCTAAGATAATTCAAAGCGAATTCAAACGGAAAAACATGTTTTTACACATGTTTTTTGCCCTCTGACTCCGAGAAGATGTGTGTGTGTAGGGGGGGGGGGGGGATTTCGAATTTTGTGAAATCCAGTTACAATAAGTGCCGGATGCATACAATTTACGCACCAAATTTCGTGACCACAGAAGTCTTTAATAGAAAATATTATACATAAATAAATACAAAAAGCACAGCTTTAGTATGGGACCCCTTTGGTGATTTTAAATATTTCAAGCCATTTTTGCGATGAACATAATTGGCTATCTCAATTGTGCAATTAAAGACCTTGGCGAGAAACGTCTGAGCTACTTCGGTGCCGAATTTCAAATTTTGCCAAAGGGATCCGATACTAAAGCTGTTCCATACACAAAATAAATAAATAAAATAAAATAAAAACTCTTTTCTGATATTTACAAAATAAAAATAAAAAATCTTAATAAAATCCAAATTATAATCATTTACAATTAAGGGAAGAACATAAAAGAACCTCTTAAGGTACATAATAACAAAAAAAAAAAAAAAAAAATTGTTTTACTGCAGGAAAGAAAAATACTGCTTAATTAAATAAAAATATTAAACTAATGATAAATATCTCTATGAAAATATTTATCCACGTACAAATTCTTGATTTAAAAAAAAATAATAATAAAATAAATAACCAACTTTTGTAGGTATTTTTCTGTCTAATTTTTATTATTATTCACGTGAAATTAAGAATATTTCATTTTATTTCTGGAAAATAAAAATATATATATAAATATAAAACCTTCTACCGAATCTGGGTTGAAAACGGAAAAAGGGTAAAATAAATTAGAAATATAAGATCTGTATTTATAAATTTGATACCAAATGAAAGGGGCGATTTTTTTTAATCCATGGGTCCAAACAGTTTTTCGATGCGACAATTAGATTTTTAAAAAATAACTAAAGTATGAAATTTAAGTGGCAACGGAAAAAGGGAAAAATAAATTAGAAATATCAGACCTATCGTTACAAATTCAGTACCAAATGAAAGGGGTGATTTTTCTGAATCATGGGGTGCAAACTGTTTTTCGATACGACAATTAGATTTTTAAAAATTAACTAAAGTATGGAATTTAGATAGCAACACTTCATTTCAATCTTTTCATAATTTGTAGTGCGAATTACGCGAATAAAAAAGTCTTTATCTTAAAAATTTATTTTTATATTTTATTTTTCCATTCAAAGCGTTTTAGTGAAAAATATTTATAGCGCATGCGCAAACGTTTTTTACCCTCAATTTAAACACTAATCATAATTTTGAAAATTTTTATAGATATAATTTTAAGTTGGGTGAAGACCTAAGTTTCTGTCAAGCGCCGTTGAATTCCGTCCAGCCGTTCACAAGTGATGCCCGGAGAAACGTGTTTTTGTCTTTTGCCCCCCAGGGGGGAACGGGGGGAATTTATGAAAAGTTGATAGATATAATTTTAAGTTTGGTAAAATTCTAAGTTTCTGCCAAGCGCCGTTGAATTCCGTCCAGCCGTTCTTAAGTGATGCCCGGACAAAAAAAGCGACATAGACACGATGGCGCACACACACGCACACACAAACACACACAGGCAAAATTTTCTGAAGTCATTTTCGGCATTCAGGGTGTGTGAAACGTAAAGATATCGCAAAATTTTTCGATTCTGACACATTTACAGACAAAACGGATTTTATTAATAAAGATGAACAGCTACGTGTCTAAAAGCCATTTTTAAGGTGCCTACATATCTTGAAAATGCAATTTTCGGTCAAAACTCCGATTTTCTATTTTTGGATTAGTATTAAAACCTGACATCTTAGCTTTCTAACTCAGTTTGAATTTTGTTTCTATGTTGCTTAGAACTTCAGTTACAGGAATTTTAATACTACTCACTCGCCAGTCTTTGAAACCGGAAGTGACCGAAAATGACCCGTAAATATTTGTTTACATAAATGTTTTACTCAATATAAGCATCAAAATTTGTTGCTGAATATAAAACGAATTTAAAAAAGAAAATAAAAATCTTTGAAATAAATAGGAACTAATTAAAATTATTTTTTATTTAATAGGTAAAATCTGGCTTTTAAATGTTTTCTGCTTTTTCTTAAAATGAGATTTTTAATATTTGCTTTGTCTCAAACATCATATATAACTCCAAAGGTTATAATTGAAACGTTATGAAAATTTGACAAAATACTCTAGGGATTCAATTACGACAATGAATCTGGCGAAATTCTTATTATTTTTTTTTTCGTCGATAGTAGTTATGAACTGTCGTGTATATTCATGATTTTTTCAGCATGTAAAAATGTTATCTTTTCTAAAATATTAAATCACATGGTTATAGTTTTGAGAGTAGTTCACTCCCTTAAGGGCCTTCCAATAATCTAAATAAAATTTACAGAATAAAAATATCTTTATTTAAATTTGACTTATGATGTTTTGTAAAAGTGCTTTTTTTTTCGCAAATTTTATGCATATTTTGAGCCTAAATATCAAAATATTTTTTTATTTGCAGAATTTTTTAGGTTATTCACTGTTTTTTACTATATACTATTATATAATGCACATAAATAGGCAATTTTGCAAAGATTAAAAAAAAAAAAAAAATCACCTCCGACGGTAGGCAGGCACCTTAAAGTTAGTTTAGTAATTTTTAAAATAAATTAAGTAGTGAACGTTAAAGGGTTAAAAGTTTCCGAGTGGTTATCATCTTTAAACAAAAATGTGTATCCAGTTGATTAATAAACCTGGTTGAGATCTTAATATGAGTTAAGTACATGGCGAGTTTTCAGGAAATTGGTTAATATTTTATTATATTATTCTTATCATTATTATTTCGTCTGAATTCAAATTGTCAATTGAACATCACTTCAAATTGAATGGTGCTTTAATTTAGCAAATAACTCATTCAAAATATTTTAGGGTAGGTTTTCTCTCCAAATTTTTAACCGAATCCATTAAGTACCTCGAAAATTATCATCATTACGAAATTTCCGTTAAATATAAACTATACTAGCAGGCTTTGCCCGCTTCGCTGGTCATTATATTGAAACGAATCCCCAAAACAGCATATCATTAATAATAATAAAATATCTTAAAAAGAAAAAAAAATCATTAAAATCCGTCAAAATCTAAGTTTAAGTTCCTGCTACTTTCTGTAGCGGTATTCCCGCTCGTCACAGTCGAGTCTGGAGCCCCAATGCCTTCGGCAGTCACTTACCTGCTTTTTACTCCCCCTGCCTCGCGGTTAAAGTTGAAAGTTTTACAAAATCTCATCAATGTGCATATTTCGCACACTTAACACCCACACAACAAAATTCGCCATTTTTAGGTAATTTGGACGGATTTAAGCTTCAAAATGTGGTTTTTGCCCCGCCCGCCCCAAGGGGGAGGGAGGGGATAAATTTCCAAAATTACTTTATATTGCATGTTGTATACACATACCTAACCGACACATAAAAAAATTGAGATCCTGAAATTATTTAAAACTGAGCTATGCTTTAAACCTTTTTTTTAAATCTCTCCCCCCGCTCTTAAAGGAGGGAAGGAGGAGGGAATTTCGCAAAATCTCTTCATACTATGAGTTAGATACATATAATCGTCCCTTACATAAAAAATTTCCAACCTAAGATAATTTAGTGCAGCGTTACGCATGAATACATGTTTTTGCCCCCATTTTCCAAAGAGTGGTAGGGTGGAATTTCACAAAATCCCTTTGTAGTGTGTGCTCAGTTCGATTTCCTCGTGTATTGAGTACCATTTTTCGAAAACCTTTTCCCTTTCCCCCCAGGGTGGTACCTTCTTCAGGTATTCAGGGGGGAGTCACGCACCCCGGGCCCTAGTGATCTTTTTTTCCTCTCTTTTTTTTTGTCTTACTCCCATTCCCTTTTATTTCTTTCACTTTTGTTTTGTTTTTTTTTGGTTTTGTTGCCAATCAGTTTTTGGTACTTACATGTTCCTGTTGTTTTGTTTTTGAAAAAAAAAAAAAAATCTGTAAAAAATTATAAAATTTGAAAAATAAACAAAAAAATGAAACTGCTCACTTTGCTCACTCACCTTTTTAGTTTTACTCACCTTGTTTTTACTCACATTTTGTTGGTCTTGTTCTCATTTGTTAAGCTAAAAACCATAAAATTACTAATCTATTAATTAAGCTAAATCCGGTGTAGTTGTGGCGCTGGCTATTGGGTTGGCGATTTGGTGAGGGTTTCACGGTAGTCTAGCCTTGGGGTCACACTGGGAGACTGGTGCCCTTGGTGAATGTGAGACAACGGTGACTACTCGAACGAGAAACACCGGACTAACACGACTACCACATGTGTTTCCTAAGCTGGGTCAACAGTATGGTAGCTGGTGAGTGGTTATGGGTGTCCCAGAGAGGATTCTTAAAAACCCTTTGCGTTTGTGTGGTGGAAGAAACACTCTGACTTGTGGGACTAAGGAAACCCTCACCCCTTTCTCTCTTTTTCTAATGATGGCGACAAATATAGGAAATACGGATAATGCGACTGGCTCGGGGCATGCGAACTCAAATTCTTGGGCTGATAGAGTGGAGAAATTTTCTTCTACCATAAATGAGAATATCTTCCATAGTAATGAAGCGAGATTTTTTGTGGTTAAAAGAGTAGGAGATTTTTCCAAAACTTCTCCTTTCCTTATTCATAAGGCACTTCAATCGATGGTAGGGGAACCAAAATCTGTTAAAAAACTTCAGTCAGGAGAACTGTTAATTGAATTGTCAAACAGTGTGGAAGTATCTAATTTTAAAAAAATGTAAACAATTTGGAAATATACCAGTAACTATTAGTGCACATAGAACCCTAAATACAAGTCGTGGTGTAATATCAGAGCCTGACCTTCAGTATATTCCAGAAAGCGAAATTCTCGAAAACCTGAAAAATCAAAGAGTCATTGCAGTCAGACGGATAACAATTTTCAAAGAAGATAAGCAAATCCTTACTAAACACATAATTTTGACAATTGATTCTCCCACTCTTCTACGTTCTATAAAAGCTGGTTACCTCGAATGCCCTCTAGGACCATATATCCCAAACACCTTACGCTGCTTCAACTGCCAACGATTTGGACACTCTAAAATATCATGCCGTGGGAATATGACGTGTGCCCGTTGCGGGGCAGTTGGTCATGATAACCAGAACAATGAAGCCCCAATTTGCTGTGTAAATTGTAAAAAAGAACATCCTTCATAGTCAAAGTCTTGTGAAAAATGGAAATCAGAAAAGGAAATCCAGACAGTTAGAACAAATCAGAATCTAACCTACATAGAAGCAAGGAAGATAATCCAGTCTAGAACTCCTACTGTTGGAAAAACATATGCCTCTGCAGCTTCATCACAAACTAATAAAACTTACAAAACCATAGCTACACAAACTGATAATTACAAAAATAATTCTCCTGAAAATAATATAAAAAAGGACAGTTCTCTCAGTTTGCAGACAAACCCTAGTCAGTCTTCACCTAAACCTGTCTTCCCCCCAAAAAATACCAAAATAATAAAAAAATCTCCAAAATGGAAAAAAACTTCTTCCCTTGTCACTGAAGCATATAAAATCAACTTCTCCAAATAATGCACCTAAAAAGAAAAAAAAAAAAAAAAATGAAACTAAGCCTCTATCAAATAAAAAGGATGTATGTCTCCATCTACATCCATCTGACGAAGAGGGCATGTCAACTGCGTCTGAGGAAAACGATGTAGATGTTTTAATCTAAAGAAAAAAAAAAAAAAAGACTAATTTTATTTGTTGGAACTGCCGTGGTTTAAATAACAAACGAGATGAAATTAAAGACATAATCTCTGATCATCGGCCACTTTGCTTTGCTTTTCAAGAAGCCTACCTTAAACAAAATGATAAATTTAAAATTTGTGGCTTTAATTGAAGACTTCCTCCAAGCAGAAAAGACTTCCCCCAAGCTGATAAAGCTACTGGTGCAGGGTTGCCAAATTTGGCCTTTTTTTTAATTCAAAAGTCACCAATAATTTTTGTTTGTAACGTTTGACTAATCACTTCGAAGGTTGGTAGAATATTATGTATATCAAATGTCACTTCTGAAAATTATTGGTGACTATTGAATAAAAAAAAGGCCAAATTTGGCAACCCTGTACTGGTGGTGTAGCTCTTTTAATAGCAAATAATGTTCCCCATGCAAATATACCTTTAAACACAAATATTCAAGCTATAGCTGTCCAAATCCAAAATCCATATCAAGCTGCTAATAACTGTCTGTACTATTTATTTACCACTCAATATGTCTGTACAAAAACAAGATCTCAATAATCTAATTTTGCAACTGCCTACCCCTTTTTTAATTTTTGGCGACTTTAATGGACATAACCCGCTTTGGGGGAGCCCAAATATTAATTCCCGTGGACAGATTATTGAAGAAGTTATCAATGATAGCTCTTTATGTCTTTTGAACAATGGAGACAATACTTACTTTCACGAACCATCCAGGACCTTTCATGCTATAGACCTGGCAATCTGCTCACCAATTCTTTACCCATACTTTAATTTCTTTATTTGTGACAATCTCCATAATAGTGATCATTTTCCTCTGTTTTTATCTCTCTATGATTTTAACCAAGTTAACCATAATTATAATCCTCGTTTTATTTATGACAAAGCCAACTGGACTACCTTCTCTCGAAATGCCTCCATTACATCTGACATGATTGAGGGTGATATAAAAAGTGTAGTTTCACGAGTCACCCAATGCATTATCAATTCTGCCAATGCTTCAATTCCAAAATCCTCTGGCTGCTCCAGTAAACATCCACGTCCTTGGTGGAATGAGGATTGCAGACTTGCAAAAAGGTGCCAACAGAAAGCACGGGGAATTTTTCGGAGGTACCCTACTACAGCAAATTATATAGCATATAAAAAAGCTAGAGCAAGTACACGGGGAGTTCGTAGGAAATGCCAAAAAGAATCCTGGATTAATTTTGTCTCTAGCATTAATTCTAATACTAGTAGCAAACAACTGTGGCATCATGTCAAGAAAGCTATGGGTATTTATCATAACCAAAGTATCTCCTTTCTTAAAGACAATAATCAAACCATCACTGCACCCAAAAACATAGCGAACACTATTGGTAAAACATTATCCCACATCTCTAGCTCCAACTCTTACTCTCAGCCCTTTTTGACCTACAAACTCAATTCTGAATGTTCTACAATTAACTTCAGGTCACGGTCTTTACATGACTACAATAACCCATTCACAGATAACGAACTTAAGAATAGCCTAAAACACACCCATAATTCTGCTCCTGGACCTGATGGTATTACTTATATAATGATCAAACATTTATCTAAAGCATCTCTCAAAAATCTGCTTCAACTTTTCAATAGAATATGGACTGAACATGTCCTTCCACTTGCTTGGCATGATGCTATTGTTATACCCTTTCCAAAACCTGGTAAAGATACCAGTGACCCCAAAAATTACAGGCCGATCGCCCTCACTAGTTGCCTGTGTAAATTGCTCGAAAAAATGGTAAATACCAGGCTTGTTTTTATCCTCGAAAAAAATAATCAAATCTCTCCTTGGCAAAGTGGCTTTAGACACGGCCGTTCCACTATTGACAATATCTTATTGCTAGAGACTAGTATGCGAAGTGCTATTGTTAAACGTAACCATTTGGTCTCTGTTTTTTCGACATTGAAAAAGCATATGACAAAACATGGCTTTATGGCATTTTAAAGGACCTTTTTAATTTGGATTTTAGAGGAAATCTTCCTATTTTCATAGAGAATTTCTTAAGGGTCAGACGCTTCGAAGTTCGAATTGGATCAGTTTTTTCTGATTTTTACTTTCAGGAGGAGGGTGTTCCCCGAGGTAGTGTTTTAAGTGTAACACTTTTCTCCATAAAAATTAATGGTATACTCAATCAACTGCCTCCAAGTGTTCACGCTAGTCTGTATGTTGACGACCTGCAAATTTCTTGCCAGGGAAATGATATGCGTTTTATTGAGCGCCAGCTTCAACTAGCCATCAATAATATTACCAAATGGACAAATAAAAATGGTTTCACTTTCTCAATTGACAAAACACATTGTGTGAATTTTTGCCGCAGACGAGTTCTTCATCCCGATCCAGAGATTTTTATTAACAATAGAATTATTTCTGTAGTTGACACTGCCCCCTTTTTAGGCGTTATCTTTGACAAAAAGCTGAATTTTATGCCACATATTTTAAATTTAAGGACAAAATGTGATAAAACAACTTTCAAATACCTCTTTGGGAGCAGATCGCATTTCATTACTGAAAATCTATCGATCTGTTATCCGTTCTAAATTAGATTATGCCTGTCAAGGTTATGGCTCAGCTCCTATTTCCTATCTTAAGAAATTAGACACAGTACATCACAGTGCGCTTAGATTTTGTTCAGGGGCTTTCCGCACTTCTCCAATCCTTAGTCTTTATGCTGACTGTGTGGAGCCTTCTCTTGCCAATATTAGACAACAACTATCGTTGGATCTCTACTATCGTATTCGTTCACATCCTAATCATCCACTTCATCCTCATTCAAATAACAACGATGAAAATCTCTTTCTGATTCGTCCATCTTGCATTCCACATTTTGGTCTTCGGATTAAAGACTTTCTTGCTGGCACCCCTCATTTTCACACAAAAGTTCGTCCTCGTTCCTTTTTAAATGCGACTCCTTGGAACTCCCAAGTTATTTCTCACCTTCATCCTTTTTAGTGGTTTTAGGAAATCTGACACAGGTGCTTCAATTTTTAAGGCACTTTATGCTGCTCATCGAAGCGTTTATCAGGATTATATTGAGATTTTTACTGATGGCTCTAAAACTTGCAATCAGGTTGGTTGTGGTGTTGTTTCAGATGAAACCATTTTTAGTTATCGACTTCCATGCTCATTCTCCATTTTCTCTGCAGAGTTTTTTGCAGTTGAAGTTGCACTTAATTTTATTTCATCTCATCCCAACAGGAAATTCATCATTTACACTGACTCTAAGAGTGTCCTAGATTCTCTTTCTTCTAACTCTTGTGCACTTTCTTTTATGTCAGTTTTAAAAACCTATAATGATCTTTTAAAAAAAGGCTTTGACATATTATTCTGTTGGGTTCCTGGTCACGTTGGCATCAAGGGCAATGAATGAGCAAGACAGGCATTGATAGATATT
The DNA here is from genome assembly GCA_963930645.1 of Salticus scenicus. Lineage (NCBI taxonomy): Eukaryota > Metazoa > Arthropoda > Arachnida > Araneae > Salticidae > Salticus > Salticus scenicus. The sequence continues at coordinate 151,282,647 of OZ005655.1, forward strand.
AGTTGTCCAGTTCCATATGAGAATATTAAGCATTCCTTTAAAGGTTTCTTGAAAAATATGTGGCAAAGAGAGTGGAATTATCAGACCAATAATAAATTACAGGGAATCAAACCACACATTTCATTTAGGCCTACACTTACTCCTAGGAGTTATGATGTGATAATTACTCGTCTCAGGATTGGGCATTCGAGGCTCACACACAAACACTTACTTCTTGGAGAACAGGAACCTACCTGCCCCAAATGCCACTTCAGCTTACCGACTGTTAGCCATATCCTCACCGATTGCTCTTCCCTTCGTCATCTGTACAGGCACTATTTTAATTCATCATAACCAAATTTGACTAACATGTTGGGTATTAAACCTCATAATCATCTGACCAACTTTTTAAAAGAGGCAGGTTATTACTACGATATATAATTTTATTTACTTTATCATTCTTTATCTCTGGTTTTATCATTTACACGGTCATTTTCTACATCTCATTTTATTACATACATTGTTTATAACTTTTACATCTTGTTTTATCTTATACACTGTTTACTCTATTTTTAATCATATATATCTAACATTATATACATCTTTTACTATTCTAATTTTTTTTAGACTCTGGATGGGATCCTCCATCCAGACAGTAAAGTTTGGCGCAGTATATCCAATTCTGGATCTTGCGCCACTAAAAACCAACCAACCAACCAACCTTTTCCCTTTCCTCTCCCCCCCCTCCCTTAAAAATCTAAAATTCCAAATTCGCAGAAAATAATTTTTTTGTACTCAAGTCTGGTCTTTCTATCTGCAATTTCTTCACCCTTAAGTAATTTGGAGCCGACTTATGCCTTCTGCCCCCCAAGGGGGACAGGGGGGTATTTTGCAAAATTCCGCCTTATGGAGGGGGGGGGGGGTCAGGCTCTGAAAACCAACCTGGTCACTAAAATTTGTGATCCTCTTTCCCACGGAATCGTCATGGCAGTGTTGAGTCAGTGAATCAGCGAGTTTACTCTTTTATATGTACAGATTTGTTTATATATTTTATGGACTACTTGGCTTAAGATTGCTGCCTCAAAAATTTTTCTTGGCAAATTTTGGTCAAGGCAAATTGATTTTGGTTTTCTCGGCAAAATTTTCTTGAAAAAATTTTTCTTGGCGAAAACTATCCTATCTACTTCAGTATTAAATAAAAATATACCCAGGATTATCAACAAATAAAGCTCTTTAATACTGATCTGAATTAGCTTTCATTTTCTTATTATTTAATTTTGATAATGACGTCATGTTGTCATGTGCCTAAGGAAATTTAATATTTAATATTTTTTTCATTATTATTCGCGTGAAATATTCTTTGGCAACAATTAAAAATTAAAATAAATTATTTTAAATTTTTATTATAGTAGAGATATCTATATTATATAGAAGATTAATTAAAAATTTTAATAATTTTTTTATTATAATTCGCGTGAAAATATATTTTATTAGATGTGGAAAAATAAATTAACTCGTAAACGTCTTTGGCAACAATTAAAAACTAAAATGAATTATTTTAAAGTTTTATTATAGAAGAAATATCTATATTATATAGAAGATTAATTAAAAATTTACATTTTTACGGTATAAATAGTAGCCTATTTATTGTCTTATTCCAGACTTCTATCTATCTCTGTACAAAATTTCATCCACACCCGTTTAGCTGTTGTGGCGTGATTGAGTAACAAACATCCATCCAAACTTTCGCATTTATAATATTAGTATAGATTAGTTATCATGTGCATGTGTTCGATTGAGTTATTTTGCTGTCAAATTGACAAAATTTTAATGTTAAATTTCAAAACTTTGTCGTTCTTGGCGCTTATTGTATTTGGTGATCAAAAACGTAATACTAAAATCTACATGCCACATGTATATTTTCGTAATATCCATTGTACGAAATATTGTTTCATATTATTCATTACTCTCTGAATATAAGTTGTTAAAATAACCACGATTTTTGAAAGGAATTAAATTATGTTCGCCAAATAATTTGGCGATATATTTTTTTTTTCTGCCATGGATGACGGATATGAAATCTATTCCGCTGCAACATATTAGTATCTTATATCATATACTTTATTTAGATATTTGAAAACAAATTTAACTTCAAATTATGATAGAATATTGATCATTTTCCTTTTAATTAGTATATTAGTTGGATATTTATTGTGTAAATATCACCCTTTGAAATGAAGTGATGAAGTATTTGTGTTTTCAATTCAATATGGAAGTTTGCCATGTTTTTTTTTCTATAGTTTTGAAATTAAAAATTCAAATTTTGTCAATTTTACATCAAAAATAACTTAAACTAACGAATGGACATGATAACTAATACATATCTATACCAAAATACGGGGATTAAAATCGGGAAATAATTTTCCTCAATTTTTTATAATTTTTTACGAAAATCCAATATGCGTTTAACATGGGAAATATTTTTCTTGCATCCACGAACGGCCAGTGACGTCATTTCGCTTGCGTATTTCTTTTCCTTGGCGAAAAATGTCCGATCTACTTCAGCATCAAAATTTTAAAAAAATGTCCAGAATTATCAATAAGAAAATACCTTTAATATAATGCTGAATTAGCTTTTGTACCAATCGTGTTCCATCCGCCGTACTAAAAAAAAAAAAAAAAAAAAAAAAAAAAAAAATATCTGAAGTTGAGGTATATATATAAAAAAAAAAAAAAAAAAAAAAATGCTGTGAAATAAAATTCAGAAAAAATATGTTCGATTTGTAATATTACTATTTTATTTTAAAATTATAAAATTTCATTTTATGTTGAAAAAAAAAAAAATAAATAAATAAAATACCTCGTAAACTTTTTTGGCAACAATTAAAAATTTAAATGGCTTATATTTAGTCAATTACCAGTTTTTTATTTTCATATTTTAATTAATTTTAAAAAAATCTAATAAAATTTTCGTTATAAATAGTGAACTATGTTCTGTTCCAGACTATTCTCCACATCTGTACCAAATTTCATCCAGATCCGTTTAGCCGTTGTGGCGTGATTGAGTAACAAACATCCATCTATCCAAACTTTCGCATTTATAACATTAGTATAGATAGATAAACGAAGTGATTGCAATCCGCGTTTGTAATGATCGATAGATGGCGCTTTTTCAGCTTTTTTTGTTTGTAAATATAACAGCCACTGGTATTTAAGTAGTAACACAAATAGAACAATAATAATGTTCGTGCTATAATTTCTCCGCCATTACATCATGGAAAATTGATTGTTTTTGGAAAAAATATTTCAGTTTATTCAAAGTTCGATCGGAAGTTGATTTTTAATTGAAGCTGAACAAACATTAGTCTCAAATCATCTGATTAATTCCTTACTTCCATTAGCCGAAGCAACTGAAATTTTAAATTTGTCATTTGGAAATAAATGGAAGCTTAATTCTATATTTCATTATCCTTTGGAGTCGCACTTTGGCACACAACAGTATGTGTTATCTTTTTTACCGGATTTATTGATTTTTATTCAATAAATATATGTAAAACTAAACATCGGCAAGCAAATGGCGTCCCGATGAAAGCCGAAAGCTATTCATGTTATATGTAATTTCACCTTAGCCCACCAGAGGGCGAGCATTTCATTACAATCGTGGATAGGTCGATTTCTAAAGAAATCAACCAAAAAATCATCCAGGAAAACTGATTTTAGTACAACTAGTGCTGGACGATATCAGAAATTAAATATCGCTATATATCACCAAGTTAATATCGATATTAGTGATATATTGCGATATTTCTTTCAAGATAGGAAAAAATAGACATTTGTTATTTTTTAAAGACATAGGCACACGAATTTTAAAGTATACAAGTATAGAGTGTTTTCCATGTATTTTCTGGTATATTACTACCATAACTTTATCATTTAAAAAAAAAAAAAAAAAAAAAAAAAAAAAAAAAAAAACATAAAAAGTTAATCAATATTTTGTGTTTCTTATATCTTATACTATTGCCTTTTGTATACCTCTGTATAGTTTGTCCTCTATTCTTCCCATTTTAAGCTTTAATTATTTTAAAATCATATTTTAACACAGCTAATATGTGATCATTTCTACCAAGTATATCAAAATTCATAATTGTACTAAAAATAAAGCTTAAGAAAAATTGTCTTAAGATGTAGGCATTAAATAAAAAGGAAAATCATTTTAAATAGTTAAGAAATGCCATTGGATACACCTTTTTTGGTCGTAGAGAGTAATATTTTTTACTTAAAACTCTTATATGCATCCTAAATGTCAGTTACTTGTCATTTTTATTTTTGTATCTGCTTACCAAATCATTACAATATTTTTTAAATGTATATGTATTCAATTCACATTCGTAATAGTTTCACAACAATTGAAAATTGAATTATATATATATTATATATATATATGTGTATACATTGTCAGTATAAAAATTATATTATTTAAACAAAATTATGTTAAAGTTTCATTTTGTTACTTAAAGTAACTCATTTTGCATTTAAACCAATTTTATTTAACATGTACGGCTTAAAGAAAGAAAGAAGGAAAAGGAAAGAGAAAAAATAAATGCTACATAAAAAAAGTAATAAACTATCCAATATTATATAATTCTATAAAGAAACTGTTACTGTAAAATTACTGAAGATAAAACTTTATTTTTACATCAGTCAGATAGCACCCTTTCTCCCTTCCCATGTTATCCAATGGGATTTTTGTCGCGTCGTTTTATAAAAATATTTTATTAAAAAATGAACTTTTTCGAATTCTGTTTTTTGAATATTACTCTTTGAATAGGTCGTCTTTTAGCTTAAATTCTGTTTTTTGAATATTACTCTTTGAACAGGTCGTCTTTTAGCTTAGTGAGCAATTTCTCGAAAAAATAAATTTTAATATTTTACTTAGAGATCCACAATTAGAGTCCATAATTTACTTATTGAAATAAAATATTTAAATTAATTTTTTCGAAAAATTGTTCACCAAGCTAAAAGGCGACCCGTTCAAAGAGTAATATTCAAAAAACCGAATTCGAAAAACTTCATTTTTGAATGAGATTTTTTTATAAAACAAAGCAACGAAAATCCCATTGGATAACATGGGAAAGGAGAAAGGTAGCTATCTGACTGAAGCAGTGATGCCAGATGGTCGAAAATTATTTCCCCAACTAGGTCTTCAAATTTCCCCAAATCAGGGGTTTTTTTTTTCGAAAAAATCCCCAACTTAATTTTTACTAAAAACGGAAAATATTTTTTTTTTTCAAAAAAAAAAATATCAAGCAGATTTTTCTATGATTTAAGCTCAAATTTTTCCCCAAATGAAGGCAATTTTTGAAAAAAATCCCCAAATAACAATAAACCTATCGAAAGTCTCTAGTCGTAGGGATAAATCATTACGTTGCCAACATTGACAGAAATTTGAACTCCCCAGATTTGTCCCGAAAAAATTTAGAATTCCCCAAAAAAGTCCCCACAAACATTTGGTCCCCAAAATTGTCCCCAGAAGCCTAAAAAATCCCCAAAATGGGGACAAAATCCCAAATCTGGCATCACTGGACTGAAGTACAGCCCAAAGCGAGTTAAACACATGTTGAAGGTCGCATCTTATTCGCCAGAATTTATAGATACTTTGAAATAAACCAATATCAATGAACCAATAGCAGGAAATGAGCTAAAACAAGAGATATTGTTTTCATTCGTCATAATAAGCGTTTGTTTTTATATCGCCTTTGTGGTTACTGTGGTATTACACCTACGATCCACGAGTGGTGATGTGCAATATTATCAAATACTAACGGTAGTATAAATTCTTTCATATTATCGTTTAGGGTCAGTAAATGCATGAAAGTATCAATATACTGTGGGAAGTCAATATACTGTGGGAAGTCAATATACTGTGGAAAAAGCGGATGGCTTTCAATAAATACTGTTTATTTTTTTATTATGTGGTGGACTTATTAAAACAGTGATATTTTAGATTTGAGGTTTCGCACGCATGAATAAAGGAAGAGGAAGTATATGCATTGTGTGAGTGATCGTTTGGGGTGGGGTTATATTTTTTTATTTTATCAGTGAGGGATGGGAGAAAAATAAGAGAATGGGTATTAGTATAAGATATTGCGCGCTCTTTTTGTTCGGCTTTCGTTCGCTGATCGTGGTTCGTTCGCTCGGGTTTCATTCGGGTTTCATTCGTGATGCGCACTAGCGCGGAAGCATAATTCTATTAATCCGTGGTTGGCGTTTAACGGTACTTATCGGCATATCGATTGATCGCGCGGTACGCACTAGGTAATATCGTTAAAGGGATATATCGTCAGAGCAAAATCTTAAATATTGTTATCGGGATATTTAAAAAATATCGATACTTGGGGATATATTGATAAATAATCCAGCCCTAAGTACAACATATATTAGCATCGTAAACTAAAATAGCACTTTATCAATGTGTAAAAGAAATTTTAAATTAAAAATGACGTCAATTTTTGTGAGATGCATAATTTATTTATTTATTTACTTTATTTTTTTATTATTCATGTTTAGATAAATGTATTTATTTTCCTGTTGAAAAAAAAAAAAAAAACTACTTTTTTTTTTTTTCTTTTGGCAACAATTAAATTATGGATAACATTTAAATGGCTAATTTTTTGCTATTATTAACCTATAGGGCAGTTCCTTGTTTGTAAACAAACATCTCAATTTTTATGAGTGGTTGGCAAAAAGGCTTGGGAAAAGCATAGCGATGGCGGATCACCAATATAGTAAATTGCGCGGGAAAGTCGAGCGCGCTTTTTTTCCAACCACCAGACGTCACGAGGAAATGCTCTATTATTTTCATATTTTTATTAATTAAAAGAAAACTAAACAAAAATTCGAAATTCTGACTTCGATGTGCACAATGATCCTTCTGGGGGCACCTTTGCGAATCTCGTGACTGTCCGAGCTACCGTTTTCGAGAACAGTGAAATATACATTTACAAATATTGCTCACTTAATAGTATAAGTTTTTTTTTTTTTTTTTTGGGGGGGGGGGGCAACAATTAAATTATGGATAAAATTGAAATACAAATATAGAGTTCTAACAACCACGTGACTTTCTTCTTAGCAACCGTACTTTGCTGAAGGACAACGCTAATTTTTCCATGCCTTTGGAAGCGTAGTAGTCGAATTTTTTTATGCTTTTACAAATACATTTACAACACTGTGTTACAATAAATTTGCAACACTATTCCGCAATGATAAAATGGGTCAGTGGGGTCAACTGTCCCTCAGCAAACATGCTCGTGACGTCATCTGTTAGAACTCTATTGCTCACTTAATAGTATAAGTTTTTTTTTGGGGGGGGGAGGGGGGGCAACAATTAAATTATGGATAAAATTTAAATTGCTAGTTTTTTGCTATTATTAGCTTATTCTTTTCATATTTTTATTAATTAAAAGAAAACTAAACAAAAATTTGAAATTCTGACTTCGGTGTGCACAATGATCCTTCGGGGGGCACCTTTGTGTTAAATCTCGTGACTCTCCGAACTACCGTTTTCGAGAACAGTGAAATATACATACAAATATTGCTCACTTAATAGTATAAGATTAGTGCAATAGGTAAATTTCTAAATAAATAAACCTAAAACAAAATATATCTTAAATTTATGCTGCTATTAATTTCCTTACGAAAAAACTAACAAGTAAACTAAGATGAAAATAAATATATAAAAGTAAAGTAATTAAAGTGAGATTTAAAATTTAAATTGTGAATGGAAAATTGAAAGACATAAAATATATATTAAGAATAATCGGCTTTTCAAACCTTTTTCTGACACAGATGATTCAATGGAATGATATTTTCAAAGGCTATAATTTCGTAATAAATTTCGATTTTTTAACACTTGAATTTCAAACAAAATCCTTTAACAGATGTTCCTGCTGTATCATCAAACATCTGATACTTATTAAATTAAATTATTTATTCTAGATTTGAAAAGACGTACTTTTCATGGAGTTTAAAACTTAATTAGCTAATTAATTTAAACAAACATTTTCATTTATTTATATATTTTGCGGTAACAAAATGCGGTAACATTAAACACCCTTACGCTCACGTACATATATATAAATTGAGAGTGAGTCTAATTTTATTCGTGAGAACTTAAGATACATTTATTAAATAATGATACTTATTTCGGCAAGTTTAGTTTTCTTTTCAGAACTTCAACACTTTCTACAAACTATTAAACGATAGTTTAGTTAAAGAAAAATCATTGAAGGAAGTTTATCTTTGTTAGAGATGTATTGAAAATAAAATCCGATACGAAAACTTAACAAAGTTGATCTTTAATATATAATAACTGTTGGATTTTTATATGCTATTTACTTTTTAAAGATGCAGTATCGTCATGAACGAACAAAGAGAAAAAAAAGTAGGAAACATGAAAAGGAGAAAAAAAAATAATATTGGTCAAGAAATACATTTTTAAAGGAAGTTCAGGAATTCCTAGAAATATTTTCTTTAATAACCTGTAACTTGAAAATGTAATGTCGAGTAAAAATTAATATAAATATGAACTAAAAAGAAATTTATATAATTTAAAAGGTTAAAAGACTGAACAATTAAAAAAAAAAAAGTATATTCTAACAAATTGTAATTTATCGAGAACAAATATGAACACTTTTGGTGTTTCGCAATTCAGTCTCGTAGGGTTTCATTAAATTTATATCCTCATTAAATTGTATTTTCTTAGCTTTCAGACCAACAAATTTTAATACTGGTGTTTCTAAGTAAAATTTTTATTTAAGAACTGAAATCTTTTAAGAAATTTAAAAAAGCAACTTTTTCATAAAAGTAATATTAAAAAGCGCGAAAGTTATGTATTATGTTATGCAGCTGTGTATTCTGTTAATTTATTCAAATTTTAATTTTTGTAGAGCAATATAAGGTTATTTTATAGAAACTTTCACAGACATAAAACAGTTCAAATCTGTATTAGCTATGAAAACTTAAGATTTCTGTTTAAATTTAACATATTATATTTATAAACTAGTGGATCTGCAGATCAGGAGCCCCAACGTCCTATCTGCATTACGCATTATTCAACAGATCATTTTTATTTATTCCTTATTGTATAACATATATTGATTTGATTGACTTCCTACATAAACAGAAAAGTTTCTGAGGGGGTTCTCCTAATCCTCCGCTGTATTTCTCTATAACTGTGTGTATATATATGTATTCCGAATAACTGATAGTCATGTAACAATTCCCTGTAACTAATAAATATTTGTACCATATTTCATGCAAAATGATTACATAACATATCTGAATTATTTTGTGTGACCCTGTAACATAATTGTCAATTCTATGCTCACACTTTTCCACAGAAAACATGCTTTTAAAATTCTAATAAAATTTCATTATATTTAATGGGGTGTGACCATGTTAAAATAAACTTTTAAGAAATACCGACTATAGACTGTAATAGTACGAAACTCTTATGCATCCCGGAAAAGAAGCCACAGTAATTACATAAAATTAAAAAGAATACACCTATTTAATTATAACTCATCAATATTTTAACCTAATTTGACATTTGGGTGATTGCAGAATGTCATCCGAATTCATTTGTGTGGTCCCGTAAATAAATCATTTAGTCTATATACATCCCCTTTTCTAGAAATAAACACGCTTTTATACATCTTCATACTGTACGTTAATTACTATTATCTTGAATGCAGCATAAAAGCGTTAAAATGCGTTTAAATAAAAAAATTTCTATAGGCAATAATGTCATGAAATTCTTTTGTGTGTCTCTGTGAACAGATCCATAAATGTTGTATACATCAGTAAAAACTATTAAACTTATTCTACTTTTTCATGAATAATTGTTCGAAATTTGAAATAACTTGGATGATTACGTGATGTTGTCGGAACACTTTTGTTAAGTCCTGTATATTAATTAGGAACCCTAAGAGTGCATATATTCAGCAGAATACATCAGTTTAAGTATCACAGTAATGTACGCTGATTTCTTTTTGTTTAATGCAGAGTAACGATGTCAAAATTCGTTTAAACGAAATTCTCCCCATAGGCCGTAATTATATGAAAAACTTTGGCGTATCCCTGTACACAGTCCATAAACAATATAGACAAAAAAAATTATACAGCTTTTTCTATACAAAGCCTAAAGGTGTGTATCAATTTGCAAGTTAATCGGAGGATGCTTGCTGTCGTTATTGCAGTACATACAAATTCTGGCCATGGGCCGTAATGATAAGAAAAACTTTGTTTGGTCCCTGTACACGAATTACAAAAGGAATAATACTTAAAACTACACAGCTAATTCCCCGTGGCTCATGAACATGTGTACCAAATTGCAAGTCAGTCGCGAGATTTTTGAGGCCGCTATCGCGCGACAAACCGACACACAGACGGAACCCAAAATCTTGGAGTCTCCACAGGGAGTCCTCCACTGACATTTCGGCAATAACTAGTGGATTTTCGGATCAGGGGCCTCATCGTCCTATTTGCATCACGCATTATTCAACTGATCATTTTTTAATTATTCCACATAATCGAATATATATATATATATATATATATATGACTTCCTACATAAACAGAAACGTTTCTAAGAGGGGTTGCCGCCTCTGTCAACACCCCCGCTGTATCTCTCTTTCTATAACTATATATTCCTAACAACCGATTGTCTTGCATTAATTCCTTGTAATTCCTAAATACTTGTACCAAATTTTATGCAAAATTATTACGTAACACATCGGAATTATGTTGTGTAACCCTGTAAATAAATTACCAATGCCCACACTTTTTCACAGAGAAACCTTCCATTAAAATTCTAATAAAATTTCATATTTAATGTGGTGTAACTATGTTAAAGTGCACTTTTAAGAAATACCTACTACAGACTGTGATAATACAAAATTCTTTTATGTATCCCGGAAAAGGATCCACAGTAATTATATACACTAAAATAAAATACACCTCTTTAATTAACTCATTAATATTTCAAACTAATTTGACATTGTTTGGATGATTACAGTACGTCATCGTAATTATTTTGTGCGGTCCCGTAAATAAATTATTTAGCCTATACATATCCTGTTTTTAGAGTAAACATGCTTTTAAGCATCTTTATAATGTATGTTAATTCCATTATGTTCAATGCAGCATAAACGCATTAAAGTGCGCTTAAGTAAAAATTTGTCTATAGGCGCTAATGTCACGCAATTATTTTGTCTCTCCGTAAACGAATCATAACTATTGTATACACCAGTAAAAACTATTAAGCTTATTTTACGTTTTTCATGCATAAATGTTTGAAATTTGACATAATTTGGGTGATTATGGTTCATTATCGGAGAATACTTCTGTAAGGTACTCTACATTAATTACGAAGCCTAAGAGCACATATTTTCTGCAGAAAACATAAGTTTAAGCATCTCACTAATGAACGCTAATTTCATTTTGTTGATTGCAAAGTAATGATCCTAAAATGCGTTTAAACTAAATTCACCCCATATGCCGTAATAAGAATTTTGCTTGTCCCTGTACACAATCCATAAACAATATAGACATAAAAATGTATACAGCTATTTAGTAACGTATTTTTATTAAAGTATGCCTTATTTTAAAAATTTATTAAAGCATGCGTTAAAAACATACCTGTAATCAATGGAGAATATTTTGTGAGTTCCTGTATACAAAGCAGCAACTTTATTTATGCAATTTTCACGAGAAAATACGCAGTAGTGAACTTCGTAAACAGATATAAATTTCAACCCATTCTTCATATATCCACAGAAAACAGATCGCCGAATTTTAACGCACGGATTCATATCGTAAATTTGAATTTTATAACTACAGTCATTTGCAAAGTTTAAGGCCAGTAGCTGATTTTCAGTATTTTAACACATTGAATCATTTGCGCAGATTATTGCGTCATCGTTTGTGCTGATTACATCAGACGTATTCTATTGCTGTAAAGATGGCCGGCACGTTTATCGCCAGTTATTTATTGGATTTTGCCGTAGACATTGCTGTTGTGTAATTATTGTAATGGATAAAAAAAACCTTCACTTACTGTTACAAAAAGGTCAGAAATATTGACCCTGCATAAAATTGAATTTTCTGAACGTCAAATAAGTTCGAGGGTAATTGAGAAAGACAAGCTGTGCATAAAGCTATTAATAAATTAAAAATTTCGGGAAAATTTTTGGACCTTAAGAAAAGCGGTCGTCCTAGAAAAACGAGTGCACGTGATTATCATGTATTAAGAAGGATGGCCGTTCGAGATTAAAGAACCTCCTGCAATACGATTAGACATTCTCTGGCTGCAAAAGGCACCAACGTCAGTTTGAGTACTATTTCAAGACGTTCGGCCGAAGCTTTCGGTTTATCATCCCATAAACCTGCAAGGAAACTCGACTTACTCCAAGTATATATATTTAAAAAAAAAAAAAAAAAAAAAAAAAAAAACTGACTTTCGCTACACAATATCAGAATTGGACAGTACAGCAGCGGAGTAGGATCTGGTGAATGTTTTCGGATGAGTGAAGTGTGCAGCAATTTTCTGCACGTGCTACAAGTGTTCGCCGCCCATAATGAGAGATATTTGATTCAAAGTGTGAAACATCTTCCAAGTCAAATTATATGGGGTGCAATGTCTGTTCGGTACTGCTAGTCTGTATTTCTTGCCACCTAAAACCCCTGTGAAAGCGTTACCTTAATTTGTTAGGTGAAAAGTTGGAGTTTCACATGCGTATTCATAAATGTTCAGTTTTCATGCATCATGGGTATTGATTTTCTAATCAATTTGAATAAATAAAGCAGGCTGGTGTCTTAAAAACGAACTATAAGAGCGAAATAATAATTTCAATATTTTTAATCTAACTGCACACACTTCACAAAAAGTAGATATTACTGAACATAAGTATTTATATTTACAAACTATAGGATTATTTACAGAGGGCCCAAAAGTTAAAGTAAGTTCGAAAATAACTCTTATACTCGCAAAGTAGCGGCATATCAACCAGAGCTTCCCTCTTCCTTCTGCCGGAAGCGGTAAACAGAAGCATTCCGGTTTTACCCGCTTCAATTGGAGTCGAGTTTAGTTGTTCTGTTGAGTTTTGATGTTATCGCTGGCCTTGGGGAAGGAAAGTTTCCAGCTGCTCTAGTTTTTCCAACAATGGGGCTCCGTGTCACCGAGCGAAGATTGTCAAATATCTGAGGGCACATAAAATCAAAGGGCTTGACTGGCCAGGTAACATCCCAGATTTGAATCCAATAGAGAATCTGTGGTGTATTTGGAAAAATAACGCTGAAAAGTAGTCATCGACTGCTACGGCACTTGTTGAAGCAATAAAGCATATCTGGTGCACAGAAATTTCTAAAGCTTATTGCAACTCTCTTATTTGTAGCATGCCTAAAAGGATTGCGCAAGTTATTAAACAAAAGAGGTCCTATAAAATACTGAATTTAATTACAGGAAATAACCATGTACAGTCTATTTTGTTCTTTTAAATGTAAAATATGTCTGCTATTTTTGCGGAATTCCATTAAATCTGATTTTTTTTAAACTTTTGCAAATGACTGTAAAAACAACACTGTTTAGATCTTTATTTATGCTGAAATGAACTGAAATTGACAAATACATTCAATAGTTTTAATGTTATCCATCAGATCTAATACGGACAACTGTAACAAGGGCGTATATATTATGAGTATTTCGGTTTCGTAGCTTAATTCAGAAATATACAGTACTTCAGAATAACACTTACACACTTAATGTAAAGATTAAAGTGTGCCTTAAAAATATACCTGTAATCAGTCAAGAATATTTTGTGAGTTCCTGTATACAAAGCAGTATATCTATACAAATTTCAGCAGAAACTATGCCGTAGTGAACTTGATAAACATATGTAAATTTTAAGGCATTCTTCATAGATTCACAGAAAACAGATTGCGGAATATCAACAAATGGTTCATATCAACAATTTGAATTTTTAGAAATATATTGAAAATAACACTATTTGGAAGTTTACTCAAATGAATAAATGAACTGAAATTGACATTAAATAGTTAGAATGATATCCGTCAGATCTAATACGGTACAATTGTGATGAAAGCGTATAATTTGAGTTTCGGTTTCATAGCTTAGGTCAGAAATATATATAATACTTTAGAATAACATTTACACCAGAATATTTTAATTATTAAATAAAATTGGTTTTAATAGCTATGATTGGCATTTCAAAAACGTGTTCAATCATCACAATATTTTTACTTTTCGATCATAACTATGTAAGGAAAGTATTGCAACCATGTCAAGAGTCAGACTTTGAGATTTCGGTGTTTTTATACGTTTTGAGGTGCCCTGAGTTTATTTTTACTATTTTTACGATGATGTGTGTGTGCATGTGAGTAAAATTCCCTGTTCGATTGAGCTGAAAGTTGGTAAGTGTGTTACAGGTTGCTATAGCACGAACACTTGATTTGGTGAATCTGGCACCTACAGTTTTCTTTTTACAAGGACACAAAGTTAAATTCTTTATCATTGCCCTATGGGCCCAAACAATTTAAAGAGCGATAACGCCTAAACGACTTTTTTTCCTCCTGAGCTGAAAATTTATACACATGTCAATTTATAATCAATGTCTCACGAAGTGAATAGATTTTGGTGAATCTAGCACTTATAGGTTTTTTACAAGCACGCGAAAAAAATATTTTTATCATTATGGCCTATGGCCCCAAACTTTTTAAAGTGTGACAGCATCTAAACACCTTGTTTTATTGAGCTGAAAATTTATACGCATGTTAGATTACCGTCGCACGAATTGTATAGATTTTGGTGAATCTAGTTTTTTATAGATTTTTACAGGCTCACAATGAAAAAATCGTTATCATTACTATCTATGAGATCAAATTATTTGAAGTGCAATGTCACAAAATTAAACAATGGGGGGGGGGGGTACTTAATAATCCTATTATAGTTTTCACTTTTGCTTATTTAACGACTTGTCTTTAATTTATTTATACAACCATTAATAACTTAATGTTCGGAAAATCGAGTGGAGTCACTCCAGATTATTTTTTTCGTTAATTTTAAAGCTATAAAGTTTTGTTTTTCCTTTATATATATATAATGTGTAAATATATATATATTTAATTGTAGGTGGTTTTAGAAACTCTTCAATGAAATTTTTAAAAATATCACGCTAGTAACAGAAATGACAGTTATATTAAATAACAGGAATTTTATAAAATTCCTTAATTTTACTGGGCGAGTGCTAAAGTTCTACCTGTTTTGGATATGCAAATTTGAAACGGAATTGACGTCACACATGACATTGTAATGACGCAAATCGTCGGCCAATCAAACTTGCG
Organism: Salticus scenicus; assembly: GCA_963930645.1. Taxonomy (NCBI): domain Eukaryota; kingdom Metazoa; phylum Arthropoda; class Arachnida; order Araneae; family Salticidae; genus Salticus; species Salticus scenicus. The sequence goes on from OZ005655.1 coordinate 151,298,043, forward strand.
GATGCCTCGCATATAAATGATATATCACTCACAAATTTAATCATCTCAAAAAAAAATATATATCAGAAGGTGTAACATGCAAAGCGAGGAGGAGTGTATAAGACATTGTTTGTTATAAGAGTTCGATAAAAAGAGTACGACAGCCGCAGCATGGCGCAATGATTGTCACGTTTATGGGGAGGATGCAATAGACACATGTCGCACATGTCGTCGATGGTTTCGTAAATTTAGGGAATGAGACAGAAGCTGCTTTGATCAGGCTAGGAGTGACGGCCATCACAAGTTAGGGACGACAATATTGACAAAGCCACAAGGAACAACCCGAACCCAACCGTGCAAGAATTAGCGGAGACCTTCAACGTACACCGGCAACGGTCGGGAGACGGCTGGTTAAATTAGCTTTTATGAGAAAGTTAGGTCCTTTTGGTTCCGTATAACTTGACAGCTAATCAACGGGATGACCGAATCGCCACCTATGTTTTCTTCCTTCCCTGTACAAAAATGACTCATTCTTGACACGAATTGTGACAGGAGATGGGAAGTGGGTTATGTACCGTAACGTAAGCCGTCGTAGGACTGTGTGTCACCCTTCTGATCCGCCTGCATTGACTTCGAAAGCTGTACTTCATCCCAAGAAGGTGTTATTGAGTGTGTGGTGGGATATGCAGGGAATGATTCACTGGGAGGTCCTGCCACTCATCCAAACCATCAATGCTGCCTTCTGCTGTATACTATTAGACAGGCTGCATTAAAATTTGGTAGCAAAGCAGCTAGGTCTCATCAATCGTCGTGGTATTATTCTTCATCACGATAACGCCAGGCCACATGCTGCTGTCATCACCCGCCAAAAGTTATTAGACTTTGGTTGGGAGGTTTTACTCCACCCTCCCTATTCTCTTGACTTGGCACCAACTGACTATCACATATTTCGTGCGTTGAACAATTCGTTCAGCCAGAAAATCTTTGATGGTCTTGATACTGTGAAAACCACCATCCAAGTAATTTTTGACTCGAAACCGCCTGAATTTTACTGCCATGGGATTTCTTTCCTGCTAGTAAGATGGCAAGAGGTCATAGATAGCAATGGGGATTATGCACAATAATAGGTGCTGTTTATTTTGCATTTATTTGCTCTTCTTTATGGGTAATAAAAACGGGTAGAACTTTTGCACTCACCCATTAGTATGATCTAGGGAATTTGTGACAAAAATACTGGTGCAATAAAAGCAGTATTCTCTATTACCATGCATATAAAATTAAGCATGAGTAGGAGATGTTTTGAAGCTTTTTCGCGTTATCCTGCTATAAACAAAGGTACAAATGTGGAATTTTTCTTTAAAAAAAAAATTGTTTTGACAAAAAAGTTAAAAAAAAAAAAAAAAAAAAAAGATAATAATTTGGAACATAAGAAATAATTAAAAATGTGGGTCTAGATGTTATTTCAATCCAAGAATTATTCCATGTAAAAGGCATGTACAGAATATATGTTATAAATAAGTTAAAGTTTAGGAGTTGTTAGGTGATTTAGTAACTGAATTGTTTAACCCCTTACCTGCCAAGCAAAATTTACGAGATTCGCTTCAAAATGTAACCATTCTCTCTTAACTCTGAAATGAGTAAATCTTTAGAAAACACTGTCAAGATCAATTTCAAAGCATTGTCAAACTATGTCAGTAGTTTCACTAATAACAGTATATTACAAAGGATCGTATTTCGATGTATATATATGCCTGAGGCAGTTAAGGGGTTAATTTATTTATTTTAGAAAAAAAAATCTAAGAACAACTTCTTATATTGTCCAGTGTTTTTGTATATTTTTTGTGGTTAGAAATAGAAAACTTGTAGTTTCACCATTGTAGAAAACTAAAATAGAATTGTAGAAAGCTCTTTTATGATGATTTCCCCCATACAGTCACTGATGTCCATTAGACATCTAAAATTACATCCAAATGATCCATAAAAGGTAAAAAATATCTAAAAAATGTCCATTAAAAGTCCTGGATATCCTGCACTAACTATAGGTATCTATTAGATGTTTAAATGTAGACGAAATTTAGATGTGCCTTTTTCGATGTCTTATAGATGTAACATGTCAGATCAAAACAAGATTTAGATATTTCGGAAATGAACTTTCATGGTTGATGAATAAATTTCTAAATTAAAGATTTAGATATTTTCAATATCTATCAGATCTAACAAATCCAATTATTGGGTATTTGGAGATTTATCGGATATGTAACAGACATCTAATGGATGTAAAAAAGAGTGACATTTGCTGTGCTAATAGATATTTGTAGTATATTTATAGGCGTTTAATGGATAATTTTTTTAAACTTTCGTACATGTTTTTACATGTCTTATGTATGTAAGTGACTGTGTGGGTCAATGTTAGTCTAAAAGACATACTTTAAAGCATCTTTGTCTTAAATGCCTTAAAGTTAAAAATTTATGAAAGACGGTTGTTAAAAAAACTCCCACAGGAGTTTGTTTTATCTAATTAATTCATATAAATAATAGTTAAATAGTCTAGAGTTGTTATAATTTTTGTAAAATTTTAACAAATTATTATTTCTAATATTATTTTTTTTTTTTTTTTGGGGGGGGGGGGATAAATTTCGAGGAGTAAAATTTAGTGTTAATTTTTACTTGCCTGAATTCCTTGGTTTCACTTACAAACAGCGAAAAAATATCATGTACTGTTTTGAGTCCCCAGTTCGAGTCCAAAGAATATTCTACTCTTGATGGGGGAAACCGCCAATTTTGAGATGAGCATTCCCCAAAATTTTATCTCTGCGTTTTTGAGGTTTAATTTTTATTTTCGTTTTGAATCCTTAAATTTAAACTAAATTTGAATTGAATGTCAGGGTCATTCCATGGAAGAAGGTAACATCAGTCCCACAAAAGGATATTTCCTCTTTTTTTTTTTTTTTTTTTTTTTTTTTTTTGCACCAGTTGTTGCGAAAATCGCTACTTCCACTTCAACTTTTTGTAATCCGATCGTCTGCGCTTGCGCGCACGAGAGGAATTGTGCGTTCGATAGCAAGAAGGAGAATGTTCTAAGTTTCAAAATGTAAATATTGTGTATTGTTAGCGCGCGTTAAGTATTTATGTAATTTTATCAGTATTATGTCTTTAATAATTTGTGATTGTGTATTTACCAGATAAAATGCGTTTATTTAAAGAAAATTACTGTTCTATGAATGAAAGTTTCCACTTAATATAGAATTAGGAACGAATATTTCATCCCTCGAACAACACAGATGAAGGAAGGTAAGTTTTTCTTACCTTTTATTATTGAAAAGAAACATAAATGATTCTATTTGTTTTTAATACGAAATTTTTGATTAGATGAAGATTTGTAGAATCAATTTTGTTGAATACTAATTTATTTAAAATTTAGTATATAAATATCGAATATAGGTATTCTTAAAGTTTGAATTCGATATCTATTGGCATCCTACTGCCGGGATCTGTTTACCTAGGATTATAATGGAAAAATTAGCTAAAGAAAGAGAACACCTTTAAGAAGTGCGTTTACACGTATCGCTAATTTATTAGAGAATAATTTAATAGAGGAAGGTAGGAATATAGAAGAAATTGAAGTTTTATATGCTCAATTAAATGAAAAATGGGCAATGTTATGTCCAAAAGAAAAAGAAATATTAGATGTTCTTGTTAAAGATGATAAGTGTACACAAGACAATTATGATAAAGAGTATGAAAGCTTTAGTTCTTATGAAGAAAAATTTATTAAATTAAGAACAAAAGTTGAAAAACTTTTGAAAAATTCTGAAATTGAAAACAGTTTTCAATCAAATGAAAATATAATGAAACGAAAATTCAAACTTCCTGAAACAGAATTTAAATTGTTCGGGGGTGAAATAAAAGAATGGTTGCCATTCTGGGCACAGTTTGCGAAAATACACAACGATGAAGGGATACCAAATGAAGATAAATATCAGTATTTGTTGCAGGCCACAATAAAAGGATCAAGGGCACGGGAAATTGTTGAATCGTATCCCGCCACAAAAGATAGTTACAAAAATGTAATAGAATGTCCAGGGATGGAACACGGGCGCAGAATTCATACCACTACCGATGTAAGAAAATTTTCTACTTCTTAAATCATCGATATTATAAGTAGAGAAATTTCTTAAACGGATTCCGGTATGAATTTTGCGCCCGTGTTCCATCCCTGAATGTCTTAAAAGTCGTTTTGGGCGTACAGATATGTTAATTGAAGTTTATATACGAGAAGTTCTTGCGTTAATGATGAATAATGCTATAAATAAAGGTCCAAAAATGCCACTTTTTAAATTGTATGATAAAATTGAAACATATTTACGGTCATTGAAAATGCTAGGTGTTTCAAGTGAAAATTATTCATCAATTTTATACCCGTTAATTGAATCCTGCTTACCTGTAGATATTTTAAAAATATGGGAAAGAAATTTGAGTTCGACCTTGAACTACGCAAAACAGGAAAATGATGATGAATTGAAATCGGGTAACAAATTAGATTGTTTGATGAACTTTTTGCGGCATGAAATTGAAAGTGAAGAAAAGGTGAAACTTGCTCGTAGTGGATTTAATTTTGAACATGTGAATAAAAGTACTTATCCGCCACCCGTTCGACGTGAAAGAATTATTCCTACCGCAGCTGAATTATATAATTCTTCTGAAGTGAAAAAAGAAATCTGTATTTTTTGCAATAAATCACATGTAAGCAGTGAATGTAAAAATGCTGATAGTTTATCCTATGAGGATAAAAAGCAAATATTGATGAAAAAAGGTGCTTGTTTTAAATGTTTAGCTGCAAAGAATCATTTATCCCGATTTTGCAAAGCAAAGATACCGGCCTGTGATTGCGGAAAATTTCATTTCAAGATAATGTGCCCTGGGAAAAGCGATCAAGAACATCGAATTAAATTTCAGCAATTTGAAAATTTAAATTCTGAAAATAAGAAAGACACTGTTTTAGCAAATAAAACCAGTACTCGACAAGTTCTTTTGCAAACTCTGATTGTTCGTCTTAGAAAGGGAAATAAAATGAAATACATCAGGATATTATTTGATTCTGGCAGCAGCAAGTCCTATTTGTCAACTTTTGCATTAAATGAAATGGGATATGAATGCATAGGTAAAGAAGATTTGACACATAGCTTATTTGGTGGAGTAGAAACTGTGATACCCCATAAGAAATATTTAATAGGTCTGAGTGACTATAATGATAATTATCGTTGCAGTCTTGAAGTGTTAAATCAAGAAAAAATTTGTTCTGAAATACCAAAAATTCCCTATGGTTCATTTCTAAATGAAATTAAGCATAAAATTCATTTGTCTGACCTGAATTGTCATGTTGATTTATTGTACGAATTCTCCCCGAATGAAATCCATGGCTTAATTGGAGCTGATGCCATTGGAAAACTATACACTGGAAATATAAAACCATTAAAATCTGGTTTAGTCTTAATAGAAACCCGCCTTGGGTGGACGCTAATGGGAAAATCGGACAGAAAGTTTCAGATAGTACAAGTAGCGTTATGTCATTACATGTAAATGACACGAAAATTTCTGATTTATGGCGACTTGATGTGCTTGGGATTCTGGATCCAGGAGAGAAGAATAGCCGAAAGGAACTTGAAATAGCAGCCGAAGAGCATTTGAATAGAAGTATCAAACGTGACGCTGAAGGGAGATATGAAGTGAATCTCCCATGGATCCAAGGCCATCCTCCTTTACCCACTTGTAAAAATATTGCAGAACGAATATTAAAAGGTTGTATAGATTCGCTCAAGAAAAAAGGGACATTAGAAGCTTATGAAACAGTATTAACAGAATGGATTCAAGAAGGTGTTATAGAAGAAGTGAAAATTCTGGATAATGATGAAAGTGAACATTATTTACCCCACAGGGCCGTAATAAAAGAAAATTCTACTACCAGAGTTAGGCCTGTTTTTGATGGTTCTGCCAAAGAGAAAAATTCACCTTCAATCAATGATTGTTTAGAGAAAGGACCTAACACCGTCGAACTGATTCCAGCAATCTTGAATAAGTTTCGATTGAAGAAAATAGGAGTAATTGCTGATATCCGAAGAGCTTTCTTACAAATTGGATTTAGTAAATGTGATAGGCCATTTCTGAAATTCTTATGGTGGGAGGAAGGTGATCGCACGAAACCTAAAGTTTTTCAACATCGTAGAGTTGTTTTTGGACTTTCTTGTTCACCATACCTACTCGGTGCTACTCTTCGATATCATCTGAAAAATGTTTCTGCTCATTTTGAAGAAACAGCTACCAAGTTGTTAGAATCATTTTATGTGGACAACTGTATCCCCAGCGTTGAAAACTATGAAGACCTCGTGAAATTTGTCGATGAATCCAAGTTAATTCTCAATGATGCTAAATTTAAGCTTCGAGGGTGAGAGCACAATTTCCCCAGCCCATCAGAAGGAAGATGTATTCCAGTCCTGGGATTGACATGGAACTTAAAGAATGATACCTTGTCTGTAGATTTACGAGATACTTTAGAAGATGATACCCCTGCAACGAAAAGGAAAATACTGAGTGCGGTACATAGAATATTTGATCCCCTTGGCTTCACATGTCCGGTTACCTTGGGGCCGAAGATTCTCCTGCAAGAGTGCTGGAAATTGAAAGTATCATGGGATGCAGAATTGCCTGAAAAAATTACCAAGAAGTTTGAGCAGTGGCGAAAAGAAGTTCCTAAATTGAAAGAAATCAAAATCCCAAGATGCCTCACTCTGAATCATGAGGCGCCAGAAAATTTAAGTTTACATATTTTCTGCGATGCAAGCAAGAGTGCATACGCTACCTGCATATTCTTAAGAAGTGAAACTGGAAGTTCAGTGTCTTGTCAACTTCTACAGGCTAGAAGCAGAGTTGCTCCTATGAAAACTACTTCTATTCCAAGATTAGAACTCCTTGCCTGCTGCATAGGAGCGAGATTAGCTGAGACTGTGGTGAATGATCTCCGAATAAAGAATATCTCAAGATTTTTCTGGTCCGACTCCGCAAATGCACTATATTGGATAAAGGGAAGTGAAAACTGGGCGCCTTTCGTTTTTAACAGAGTTAAAGAAATTAGATCTCTGACAGAGCCTGAAAATTGGCACCACGTACCAGGGTCTTTCAATGCAGCAGATTTACCATCTCGCGGCTGTAGTGTCCAAACATTGATTAAATCCAAGTGGTGGGAAGGTATGCAATGGTTGAGGAAGCCAAGACAAGAATGGCCAAGATCTAGTGCTCTTCCTGACTTCGATATAGTGTACTCCGAGAAGAAGAAAACAGTAATTAGTGCTACAAATCATGAAGATTCAAGTGAGAAGCTTTATAACCGTATTTCGTCATACAATAAATTGTTAAGAATCACTGCTTGGATTTACAGATTTTTTAATAATTGTAAAGTTGAACCTTCACATCGAATTTTTGGATTCTTAACTTCAGAAGATATAAATGATGCTGAAACTGTTATGTTGAAAAATGTACAAAAAGAATCATTCTCGGGTCCTGAAGATAAACGTCTGAAATCCCTTAACTGTTTTATGGACACAAATGAACTTATGAAAATGAAGACTAGAATCATCATGAGAGAAGATACACAAAGTTTCCGATATTCGATAATATTGCCATCCAATCATCCAGTGGTAGAAAAACTCATCCGAACCAGACATTTAAATTTGAATCATGCTGGTGTCCAGATCCTAATGAATTATTTAAGAGAAGATTTTTGGATTTTAAAGTATCGGAAGACAGTAAGAAAAGTTATCAGAAATTGTGTACGCTGCAAAAGATATGATGCTAGACCAAAGCCCATCATAGAAGCACCTCTCCCAGTTGACAGAATAAAGGAAGCAGCAGTGTTTGAGGTCATAGGAATTGATTATGCCGGTCCTCTAATTCTTCGAGGAGGTCAAAAAGTCTGGATAGTCATCTTCACTTGTGCCGTCTACCGAGCCTTGCATTTAGAGATAGCTACATCCATGTCGACTGAAAATTTTCTACAGGCTCTCCGAAGATTCATAGCTCGAAGAGGAAGACCCACAATAATTTACTGTGATAATGGCTCAAATTTCGTTGGTGCGGAAAATTTACTTAAGAAAATCAATTGGGATACCATTTCTCAATACAGTGAAGCTCAGAAGATCATTTGGAAGTTCAACCCTCCATCTGCACCGTGGTGGGGTGGGTGGTGGGAACGTTTGATTGGTATAATCAAGGGAATTCTTCGAAAAGTCTTAGGAAGAAGTTCGTTGAATTTAGAAGAAATGAATACTGTTATTTGTGATACTGAAGGCATTGTTAACCAACGTCCTTTAACTTACCTCTCCGAAGATGTTAATGATCTAACTCCGCTTACTCCTGCTATGTTTTTACGGGATATTAAAGAATCAGGCATTCCCGATCTTGATGTTTTAGATTCATCATCTCTCAATAAAAGATATGCCTATAGACAGCGAATAAAAGAAGATTTATGAAAAAGGTTTCGAATTGAATATTTGGGGCATTTAAGGCAATCTTCGAAATTTACTAAAAATCAACGACCCATCCAAATTGGTGATATCGTTATAGTATCCAGTGAGAACATCAAGAAAATTGACTGGCCTCTCGGTAAAGTTATTGAACTCTGTCCATCTAAAGATGGTCATGTTCGACTAGTAAAAGTGAAAATGAAAGGTGGTGAATTTTTCCGTCCAGTGCTTAGATTAATTCCTCTAGAAGTAACTCCTAAAAGTTGTGCAGATTTACTTTTTTCATCACGAATATCTAAGTCGAATATCCAACCTCCTGAAAATAACTTTGTTCCAGTGACTGTTCCGACTGAATCTGTTCCAGTGACTCCTCCAACTGAGTCTGTTCCAGTGACTGAACCTACTGAGCCAGTTGACAAAAGTTCTGTAAAGGACATTCCTATAGAGACTGTTCCACTTGAAAAACGATCCAAATATGGACGTTTGTTAAAGCCAAAAGTGAAGTTTGAGTTTCTCTAAAAATCCTCGAAACTCAAAGGTGGGAGTGTGTTGCGAAAATCGCTACTTCCACTTCAACTTTTTTTAATCCGATCGTCTGCGCCTGCGCGCGCGAGGGGAATTGTGCGTTCGATAGCAAGAAGGAGAATGTTCTAAGTTTCAAAATGTAAATATTGTGTATTGTTAGCGCGCGTTAAGTATTTATGTAATTTTATCAGTATTATGTCTTTAATAATTTGTGATTGTGTATTTACCAGATAAAATGCGTTTATTTAAAGAAAATGACTGTTCTATGAATGAAAGTTTCCACTTATTATAGAATTAGGAACGAATATTTCATCCCTCGAACAACACAGATGAAGGAAGGTAAGTTTTTCTTACCTTTTATTATTGAAAAGAAACATAAATGATTCTATTTGTTTTTAATACGAAATTTTTGATTAGATGAAGATTTGTAGAATCAATTTTGTTGAATACTAATTTATTTAAAATTTAGTATATAAATATCGAATATAGGTATTCTTAAAGTTTGAATTCGATACCAGTATTACCATTAAAAAAATAATAATAATGGAATTTTTACTGTGATGTTTATGGTCTAATAGGATAGTGATTATTATTAGAAAATATTGGTGGAAGCAGAATTATCTCAATGTGTTACTGACGTTAAATTTTTCCTGGAATTGTCCATTAGCATATAAATTTGATTCGAAATATCAGTATTAATTTTTTGTATAGCTAGTTCAAATGGATATAGTTTTTAGGATTACAAATAAAATGATTTTACATGTTTCTTTTTTTTTCTTTTTCTTTTTTTTTTTTTTTTGGAGAAAGCAGCAGATAATGAAGGAATATTTTTTTCCGATAACTCCTCTTACATGTCTAAGTAAATCCTGGTACCAAAAATGAGGATTTGAACAACACAGTAGGTAATAACATTCTCAATTAAATGTCTGTTCGGAATTTATCTATACGTTTTTATAAAGAGGTAAAATGGCTCTATTTTAGATTCGTAAAGTCACAAAATTTAAAAAAAGGATTCACAAATTTAAAAGAGGTAGAGAAGAATCTTCATTTTTCAAAAGTTTCGTAGCAAAAGTTGATACTGTAGCGTAGTTCGTGCTAGTTTATAATATGATGCATATGTACGAAATAGTGGTCATCTTTTGGGTATCATTTTTTCCTTATTACAATTATTAATACAATAATTAGTGACGAAGACTGTTAAATAATTTATACAAAAAAATGCAAATTTTATAATTTTTTTTATATTAGTGAGAAACTTCTCAATTTTCAAAAGAACGGATGGGGAGGAAGCACAGGTGTTTCGTCTACAAAACGGGTTGCTGAAATCATAGACCTTATATACTAGACCACGCTTCCAATACGGCTGACCATTACAGCGAATGTCTTCAACATGAGGGTGTAATCTGATACCTCAATCCTTGGTTCTGAGTCTCGGAAGTCACGTGATCTTGGCCTAGGGGTGATTCCTCTCTCTCTCTCTCTTTTTTCCCGTATGCAAGCATAATCTCATACTTCTCTGACTGAAGTAAGAATTCAAACGCAATTTTTTCGCTTGCAAAATGATTTATCATAATTTTTTTTTCTATGTAATTAATCTATGAAAGTTTAGCTTTCCATCCATGTGTAAATCTAAATGCTAAAATAAAAAGTGCGTGCACAATAAAAATATTAAAAAACACAAAATTCGTTCCTACAGAAAAATAACATAGTGATCATTCTCCACTCTTCCTCTAGACCAACATCACGTGACAATTTTGCTGGGGAAGCTCGTTCATGATGCAGTCAAATAACGAAGGGGAATGCGTTGTCTAGTACATAAGGTCTATGGCTGAAATTGTCGGGGTTCCTACTAAAACTACTGAAAGTTACCTAATGAGGAAAATTTTTCCTTTATTATTTATTATATAATGCACATTTTTAATTTAGTTTTAACAGTCAGAAAGTTCATAATTATTAAATTGTGATTCGCTTTGCAAAAATAGATTTTAAGATTTTAATATTTTATTTTGTAGTCATAAAATACGAAATTTCACTAAACGAAATTTTATATTTACAGTTTCAAAATAAATTAAAAAAAAAAAAAAAAAAAAAAATCGATTTTTGGGAGAAAAAAAAATGATTTGCCAGCCACGAATTTTCTGATTAGGAAAGAAGTTATATGATATATAACAATATGAAAAATTTCTCCATGCGTTAACAGGAAATTTTATTAATGCTTTAATCAATAGTATTGAATCTGGCAAATGTATTTTAAGAGAATTTTGATCCATATCAAATGTGTCAAATTTATATCTAAGTAGATCTCTGTAAACTTTCGGTTATCTTGCGAAAAAGAATTAAAATACTGTGTTTTATTATTGCTTACAAGAATTCGAATAGATTAGACAGCTTATGATGAAATTTTCAATATAAATATAAATTGATTAAATAAGAGAGTTGAAGTTTATTATTCTGTATTAACAAAAAAGTTTAAATAACAATAAACAGGCAGTGACTGCTTCGATAGTCACTATATTTAAGTGGATCACTAATTTTTGTATCACTTTAAAGTAAAAACTAAAATAATACCATTAAAATTATTCTGCACTTCATTTCCGGTACACGCTGTCTTTGGCGGGGTCTTCCTTGATTGCGTTACATCGGATCTGGATTCCTACTGACTGTGGCAACACCTTATCCTGACACTTCGATTTAGATATTCATTTCGGTTTGGGGAGATAGGTGGCGCTGATAGTTTTTCTAGTTTTCACTCTGTAATTATAAAACTAAATACAATAAATTCATAATATTATTTTTAGTTATAAAAATTACATACAAACATAATTGTTGTAAATTTTTAATTTTAAACTTAAGTTTAATTCTATCTACTATAGTACCAGTTGATATCCATAAATACAGTAAATAAAAAGAAATATTTCCCGTTAAAAAGATTAATTAAATAAAATATATAAATATATAATAATCGTTGTTAAAAAATCTGGTGTGCAACAACCACACGACTTCCATTACCCACGATCACACGTATTATTATATGCATTTTATTTATTTATTTATTTATTATTATTATTATTTTTTTTTTTTTTGCGATAATATGGTCAGAAGACCTAAAATTGATCTAACGAATTATAGACACCTGAAATTTTTCCGGTATGAGAAACTTAATACACGAGTAAAGACATATAAAACCAAGTTTACATGGCAAGTTAGAAATTAACAAAAAAAAAAGATTGAGTTATTTTTTGAAACACAAATTTTCGAGATCTAAAATTAACCAACCTAAGCAGGATGGCTGTTAATTTTCCTGTAATAACCATGTAATACATGAGAAAGGATATCTAAAATTAATTTATGTGGCAATTTTCAAGAAAATCGTTAGTCGTTTTTGCGATACAGGCTTTCACCAAAACTCGACAAACTCAATTGTTGATCGGAAAACAACAATTACATATGAAAGGATATCTAAAAAAAAGTGTTACTATACCGAGTTTGAAAAAAAAAAAAAAAAAAAAATCCGTTCAGCCGTTATTAATGGAATACAGTTGCGAGACCTGAAATTGAGCTATTTCCCCACTAAAGGTAATCTCAAGATATTCTGCCGATATTTTTAGAGAAAATCTATAAAAAATGTTAAGTTATTTGGCCCATTCTTAAGAAATTTTACAAAAATCTTTATAATAACCTCAAAATTTCTGAAGATATTTTATAGAAAAAAATAAATCTTCAAAATCTTTTAAAATATTTGAAGAAAGTCTTAAGAAAATACTATTTTTTCAAGAATATCTTCGGATTATTTTTAGTTGGGTTATGCAGGACGCCTATCAATTTTCCTGAACTAATGAACTATACCCTTCGAAAGGACATCTAATAGTGTTTATATAGTCTCTTTGAAGAAAATCGCTTGAGCCGTTTTTGAGATACGGTCTTATGGTCTCACTTCCTGTTTCCTATGGCCCACATCCGGTTTTCCAGTTTTCAGCAAAATTTTAAAAATTCATTTGTACAACAAACCTGTGTCAATTCCGAAGTTTCGTTGTTTTATCTTTATTAGTTTCGGGGATATGATAGTCCGAAGATTCCGCGCACACACACACTGACCAATTGCCGAAAACCACATTTTTAAACTCGGGGGATCTTAAAATGTGTAAATCAGGTGAAAACTCGATGTCGAATTTTTGGACCGAATACAATACTTCCATTACCTACGGAAGTAGGGTAATGGGAGTAAAAACGAAGATCATAGAAATGGAAAAATATATATAAAAAAGCAATTTGAAAAATCAGTGATTAACAACAATAATAGAGAGTTAAATTCGAAAAAAAAAAAAAAAAAAAAAGAAAAGAAACTATTTTAAGTGCATCACTGTAGGGTTCATTCTACTTTCTTCAACGTTTGTAACTCTTAAATTCGTAGTCTGATTTTCTGAGCACAGAGATACATAAAAACAGATCTCTTTATTTATACAGAATACGTTCGCGTTGGCTGGAAATATTTTTGTAACACAAATGATTTAATAGATATTTCTCTGAGCTGTAATTTCCTAATACATTTTCTCTTTGAAATTTGGATTTCCAACAAAGCATTTAATGCTCTGCAATAAATTAGGTTATTGATTTATCGAAACAAAATTCCTATATTTTGACAGCTTGTCATTTTATCAGTCTTTTATCGTGAAATCTCGGAACATAACATATTATAAAGTATTATAATATTGATTACATGCAGTTCATCAATTAATTTATATGCGACAATAACATATTCTTCTTAAAAGGATGTCAATAATTGAGGTGATTAATTTTAGACAAAAGTTATTAATTTTGAAAATAGTAACTATTACTAATTCTATTTGGCAATGCACAAATATATTCTTAAACGTAATTCATAGAATTCTGTAGCTATTAATATGGTTCTATGAAAATTCGTGTTTATTTAGAGAACAAGTATACATGATATCCTTAATAGTAGAAAATAAATTGTATTAGGCGACACATTTTTTACGTTTATACAGGGTGTCCCATGAATAGTACTCAAACTCTGCACAGCCAGATTCCTCGTTGGAAGTACATAAAAAAATGTCCAAAGAACTGCACTTGTACGATCCATAGTTTACGAGAAAAATACGCAAAACAAAGTATGGCGTCACAGCCGGTGCAAGGAAAAAATACCGTATCGGACAAATCAACAGCAGTATTTGCATATTTTTCCAGACTATAACGTTCAGAATGTTCGCTTTGAAAATAAAAGAAAAAATAATTAAAATGAACATTTCATAAAAAGTCGGTCAATATTAATCTGTCATATAATAAAAATTGGACAGGTTGAAAAATGGACCCCAGGCACATTTAACTTGTTGCCAAAACATACATATCCTATTCTGCGAGGTCACAGCCAATGCCATGTAATATCATTATGCGTGTAACTCAGGGTAAAAATAATCTAATTGGAAAAATATCAGGGATTATTACGTTTTTCCCCCCTTGAAATATACATGGCACATTTCTGTATCCTGGGGTTCCCTCAGACCCCAGGAACGAGAATATATATATATATATATATATATAGAGAGAGAGAGAGAGAGAGAGAGAGATAAAAAAGAAATCTTGAAGAGCAAACGCGTATTCATGGCACATACTAATAATAGGGCTCCGATTTTCTGGTTTATATATAAATGTGAATAAAAAAACATCATAATAAGCAATTATTATTTTTAAAGCATTTAAATGCATGCAAATTTGACTTTTAAAACTCTAGGAACCCTGTAAATATGTGTTTTATAACATGGGGTCTGTGTGGACCCCAGGTTACAGGATAAAAGTTAAAAAAAAAAAAAAAAAAAAAAAAAAAAAAACTGAAAAAGTATTTTAGTTATCAGTTGTCATCCGAACATTTTTTAAAAAGGGGGCACGTAAATTCAGAAGATCTCGTGTCCACTGATGAGTAAATATTTCCATGAAAACACTTGTTGAAAATAACCATGATATGAAAAAAGTTTAATATTGTTACAATGAATTCATTAAAATTACAATAAAATCTAGTAAACATCAAACATAACTGTTAAATTACTAGTTTAAAAATTGGAGAGTGTATAGGGAAAATAACTTAGCAGATTCCATTAATTAGCTAATATAGATTTTTTTTTTTTTTTTTTCCTGTGTGTGTGCTTCTGAAATTTTTTGTGTTCATGTTGGTGTGGTGTTAGGGTTAAGGCTAACAGGGTCCTAGCCTTGGAGAAAGGGGCCTCTGTGGGGGTCTTTCGTTCGTATTTACACAAGTTATATATATAAAAACTCTGAACTGCTAAGCCGATGAGTGCGATTTAGTGACAAACCTGGCACTTCACGTCTACCAGCTTCGAGAGCAAAACACCTTTCAACCAATATTTAGGCTTTATTATTATTATTTCTAATTTTAGTATAATTATTTAGGAGAATACTGGATATTTCTGAGAGAGAGGCATTGTTTAATCAGATAAGATAAAGGATTTCCTGACTTGCATTGCATGAAAAATCGATACCTAACAATTTTAATCTTTTAAAGCGCTTGCACACTTAGATCTTTTAACATTTTGAAACTTCGAAAGAGAATCTTTATACTCCTATTAACCTTTTATTAAAGGAAAACTTTCTCCTGTAAAATTCCTAATCTTCACCTTCTATTTAGAGTAATCAGTTATGGAAAATGTGAAATGTATTTACAATAATAATAAATATATCCTAAGGCCATTTGAGCTGACCTCTATGCTATATTAATAATCATTAAATATTTATAAACGTCTTCAAGACTAAAGTTTAATCTTTGATTAACTGAGTACTAATATCACAACATTTTAATTTATTTGAAACTTTATGAACTATATACCCACCTATAAATATTAATTCAGATACAATTTCATCAGTTATTTCATTGGCATGACTATCTAAAGTGTTATAAAAATATTTCGGAATTTTAGTTAATCATCTTTATGCCCTAAGAAACATACTTAAGATCTTTTATTTAAAATTCTCCACTTTTTTCCGAATGCATACTAATTAAATTTAGAATATTTAATATTTGTCTTCGATATGTAACAAATATATTGTCTTATGCCCTGTTTAAAAGGAAAGAAACATTAAAATCTTAAAGCACTCGCTAACGGTCAACAATTAACCAAGAAAGTCAAATCTCGTTTGTGACGCACAACGCACAACGATTTCAGTTCTTTGGGAGCCGGCCCGGTAGAACAAGAAACGACAACTTATCCGAAGACCCCGCCCTAGTGCAGTCAGTTGGCCTTAACCCTAACACCAACACTCTAAAAATGGGCAAATCCTGTCTAAGATAGTTCAGAACGTCGTAACCCATTGTAAACTGAAAATCGAAATTTTTAAACGCATCCAATACTTTAGACTTTAAATGCATAAGAAAGTAAAAACACCATGTTTTTAATATTTTTATTTTACTTTGTACTAATTAATAATTTTGTGGTGTGATGCTGATGGTTATATTATTTCTCGTATTATAATTATAAAATAAGAATCATCCTTTCATAAAATTCCTTTTAGAAAGATAGAACATGTATATTGAATATTTTTTAATGTTTATGCTATTTTCAAATACTTTTTTTAGGACTTACTAAAACAGCATGACGCATAATCCGAAATATTCAAACGTCGTATGAGTTCAAAGATTATAGTATTAAATTTTCTAAACAGAGAAATCTAAAACAGTTTTCAATTGTAAAAATACATATGCAGATTCCCAACATTGGCATAAAACCGGAATAACATCAAATTGAAAGAAAAGGAGCTATACATATATGGTTGCGGCTAAATCTTCATACATATGCATAAAAGCTTTAGTTAAGACTTTTGGAAGTGAAATATGTTCTGTATTCATAAAATAAGCCTCGTAACCTTTTTTGAAATAGATTTTTTGTTTTATCAAAAGATTAAAGAAAATGAAATATTTTTTATTTCGAATATTTATGTACTAAAATTCAGTATCTTGCGTTTTAATGATATGAAATTGGAAATTTTTTATCATATCATGCAGTTAAGTTTCAGAATATTAAAATGTTAATAATAAATAAAGAATAATCTGAAAAATATTAATAATTTCTATTTAATTACATTAAAAATATTAACCCGCCTATGAAAGTTATCATACATTTAAAAAACAGAGTTTATTTTAATTTTGATGACTTTTAAATTACATTTATTATGAGCCGTTTAACATATAAATTCAAAGAATTTTTGTCATAAATGATTAGAATTCCTTATGTTATATATTATCTGTATAAAAATCTTTACAAAAATACTATATAATAATTACAGTGATTACAATACATAATATTCTGTTTTTCAAGTAAATGTTCATATTTTGTATTGTTAACAATTTTTAAATGATAAATAGCTTACTATGGAATAATTTTTCTTTTTTCATCAGAAATTTACTAACAGATCTATGAATGTAAAGTTCTTTTGCACATTGTATATGTTATTTTTACAAAATGTAAAACTATATATGCAATATTACGTTAATGTCATATACGATGTTGTATACCGGCTTTAAAACTTGATTTAGAAACAATAAATTTTTTATTATGCTCCGTATTTTTAAATATATCAATTTATATCTAAAACAATCCATACATATTTTAAAATATTTATAGTATTTATGTTTGATTGTTAGTTTTATTTTAAAAAAAAAATTGGTCGAAAATTATATTATACAGTGATAATTGTTTAAAGGACATTTTAAATAATCTCTTTCATAACAATCGCTAAGCATTTATACAAACTTGCTTTGTATAAAAAATGCAAATTACATATAAGTTGGGACAGAGTAATATTTAGTTGATAAATGTAATTTTTCTATAATTATTAAAAAAACGTTAGTAATACGATAATTAAACAGAGACTGTATACTATAATATACTACCTTTTCATAAATGAACGGACACTTTCGATTTCAAGCGTTTTTTCAAATATCACAAAAAATACTAGACGAATTTTGTTGAAACTTCAGGAGTGTAAATAACATGGTATAACTGATATATTTCATTGAAAGTTTTCCTCCTAAAGTAAAGAAAAATGGACCAGTAAAAATTAAAGAAAAATTAAAATATTATCTATCATCCTGTAAGAAGTAATGCTTGAAATACAATCTGGCTGTAGCATGTGATTATTTGGCTATTTCTTAGTAACTGCATAAAATTTTATGCCTTTACCAGATATAATCATGGAGATATAACGGTTTCCTTAAAAAATTGAAAAAAAAAAAAAAAAAGTTGCTTTTTTAGCTGTAGCACGCTAGGTGTGGAGAAGAGTTTCGATTCTGAAAAGAACATCTGCCAGTATTGTGGGAGACGCGCCTGCGCTGGTCACGAGAGAAGAGAAAAAGTTTAGTTTACGTTCTGACTCCAGCGGGGAAAAAGCTTCGCTGGTAACTGTAAAAAATTTTACGAAAAGAAAGATGCCTTTATTCAATTATATTTTTATTGTTACCACGTGATATAATGTATTATATGTATATAGCCTATTTTGTAGATAGAAACTGTATATAAGGAAGACAAAAATTTAAGTAAGAGCTCTGTTTTATTCGAGTTCCTGGCTCCTTGATTTTAAGAATTTTTTTTATTTAATTTAAGTATTAAGAAAGATTTTATTCTATACGCAATACAAGGTATTAAATGTGTTGAGCTAC
The DNA here is from genome assembly GCA_963930645.1 of Salticus scenicus. Classification (NCBI taxonomy): domain Eukaryota; kingdom Metazoa; phylum Arthropoda; class Arachnida; order Araneae; family Salticidae; genus Salticus; species Salticus scenicus. The sequence continues at coordinate 151,316,745 of OZ005655.1, forward strand.
TTATATAAAAACCTCAAAATAGTGCAGTGTAAATTGAAAAAGCTGTACGCTATAGAATGGACTGAATTTGAGCTCTTCTCAAAAATGAGAAAATGATAAGGGGCTTTTATACATATCCATTTTCAAACAATGAAGACAATATCACTATTGATTCAATCAAAATAAAAATATGAGTAATACCCCTTATAGTTCAGCTGTTTTTTGTAGAGAAACTGAATTGTAGTTCATACAATCGCATATAACTTTTTGAGTTTACTTGATACACGTTTGCTTTTATGAAGTAACTCAATACATTTGGCTATTAAATTATGCAAATGTCGCTAAATCTTACGCATGCGCAGTTAAAAGTTATTTAATAGAAATCTTCATATTTGATAAGTTTTGATATTTTAGTATTCTGATTGCAGTAGGCTGTATCTATTGTATAGTATGCCAAGTTCTTTGAAAACGGCTTTGCACTGAGTTTAATACCTTGCGTGCTTTAGATGAAAGAGCGACATATTTTCGCAATCTTTTAAAGAAATCGTTATATTTCGATGATTATATGTGGTATAGCCGTAAAAATTTATACAGATAATAAGAAAGAGCCCCGTAATCGCATGCTACAGCTAGATCGTATTTCAAGTATTACTTTTTACAGGGTGATCCCAAACACTTCCATTTTTCTTTGATTTTTTACTGGTTTCCCTTTTACTTTCGGCGCAAAACTTTCACTGAAATATGATGTATAACATGTTTTTTGCACTCCTGAATTTACAAGATGATTCGTCTAGAACTTTTTCAGATATTTGAAAAAACGTCTGAAATCGAAAATTCTCGGTCATTTATGTAAAGGTAGTGTATTTGAATATGACAGTAAATGAAATAGTTTAGCTAAAAGAATTTTTTTTTTTTGCTATTTCATAACAGTACTTTATGTTTAAATGTTTATCGGAATAATATAAATTCAGTGGAATAGTATAATTTAGTCGTATCTAGAAAACATTTATAAGTCCCATTTAACGTCATTGACAAAATTTTCCTATATATTCAGTTTTTTGGTGTATACTCAAAAGACAAGTTTATTGCTGAAAATTAATATTTTACCATGTTTTTATTAACTTCGATTCTTATTTGTTTGTTTGTCCAGTGCAAATCTTGCAATCGATTTTTAACTAACTTCCCGGCTAGCTAGATTTTTAAAACTTTCAGAATACGTTGACAATGCATTTGTTTTAATACTTTTTGCCAACTGTTTCGGATCCCAGCTGCCTTCAATAACTTTTATATGACTCAGCACAAAATTTATTTAACTAACTTCTCGACTAGCTAGACATTTGAAACTTTTAGAATAGCTTAAAATACGATAACAGTGCATTTTTTAAATACTTTTAGCCAATTGTTTCGTATCCCCGCTTCTTTTGCTAGAGTTTATATGATTCAACAATCATATAACTTCCCGACTAGCTAAACATTTGAAACTTTTAGAGAAGCTCAGAACACGATGACAATGCATTTTTTAAAAAATACTTTTAGCCAATTGTTTCTGGTCTCCGCTGCCTTCGGTAGAGTTAACATGATTCAAGAAACATATAACTTCCCGACTAGCTAGGCATTTGAAGCTTTCAGAATAGATCAGAACACTGTGACAATGCATTTTTTTTTTTTTTTTTTTTTTTTTTTTTTTAATACTTTTAGCCAATTGCTTCGGGTCCCGACTGCTTTCGGTAGAGTTTATGATTCGACAATCATATAACTTCTCGACTGGCTAGACACTTGAAACTTTCAAAATAGTTCAGAACACGGTGACAATGCATTTTTTTTAATACTTTTAGCCAATTATTTTGGGTTTCCGCTGCTTTCGCTAGCGTTTATATGATTCTACAGAAAGTTTAAAAACGTGGTATATAAAAAGTTCTTTTTATTTTGTAATTATTTATTTATTTTTTTTTTTTTTTTCTAATATTATATGTAAATTTTGAAAAATAGGTTTTTGATGAAATTACGTTAAATAAATATACATTGTTAGAAAAAATATCTTTCTATATTTTGAATTAAGTTTTCCACTGACGTGATTAGGAATTCACCACATTAAATAAAAAATCTCGATGTTTCTGTGTACCCGAGTATTCGTGTGTTACAAAAACATAGCTGCCAACTTGTACTATTTTTTTTTTTTTACCAGAAATTCTTAATTGAAATTTTTAATAAGTTTCATTAACAGTTTTCTGTGATTAAACATGATTAAATTGTCTGCAAAGTAATACTTGTATTAAAAAAGCGTACAAGTTAACACCTATGTACAAGAATCATGAACCTGCAAGTTTAACGAACAGCATTTGTTTTCATAAATATTTATGTGCTGTAAAGTCTGAGTTAAAGCCTTCTCATTTACTGAAAAATTTCAAACATATCAGCGCCACCCGTCGGCTTATAAACACCCAAACTTAAAGAGTGTATTTTTCAATGGCCCTCTTACATTTGAAGATTTGTCGAAAAAATATACAATAAGAACTGCGATTTAGCCTTCCAAATCTCGAGGAGCATTGCAGTATGGTGGAGCGACCTGTCGGTAGATATGCACCCATATTTGTATAGATCTTCCTCAATTATAATTTTTAAGTCATTTTGCAATTATTTTCAACAAAAGTTGAGATGATTTCCCTTTAAGAAGGAGAAATTACAATGTAAAGGTTATATCTGTTGGAAGGTTTTCACAAAATATTTTCATGCAGCAGTTTATATCATGGGAAATTAAATATATAAAATTCTGTACATTTGATCATGAGCAAGAGCTGTTACAAATTTTTTGTCACAGACACGCAATCAAAGAAAATTACTGACAGACATTTCCTAAAATTGCTCAAATCAGATGAGAGTTAAAGAAGAGAAGAAAAAATCATGTTTTATTTATTTAATCTGTAAGCCTTATAATCGTGTTACAAGACACGCCGTGTGGGTTGTTAATTAGCATGAGTAGATTATTTTATTGCTGTGTTGGTGCCAAGTGTAAAAAAAAATATCCTGTAATTAATATTTTAATGAATGTATTTGATAATGTATTAATGATATTTGTAAATAATAAGTGATATTCGAAATTATTAATTGATACATAGTTTGTATAGAATAATATTGATTAAAAGCAAAGTTAATACAGCAAAATATTGTATAATAAAAGAAATTCTTTGCGTAGTTTAATGAAACTCGTACCATGTTTTTGAAAGCATGCATGGCTTCCTGCTGATTTTCTTTAATATTAATTTCATTGTAGTAGTAAAAATGTTAAAAAAAAAAAAAAAAAAAAAAAACCTTGAATTGGATTCTTTTGTAGCTATTTACAAAGTCAATTTAATATTTATTATTACTTATTATTTACTTATTTTAACTTTAAAACATTTATGACAGACTAAATATATGAATCCCAAAATGAAGTTTTCTAACCATATTTTCCTATTTTATATTAAAAAGAAATTAATACACTTTTCCATAACTCATGTCGCTCTTTTATTAGCTGAATATAACAAAATTCCTTTTAAACTACCGGAGAAAAGTAATATTATACGCCCACGTAATTGCGATAGCTTAGATTTCTCCTGAAACTTATTTGAAATCATTTTTCAAGTGAATGCTGTGATAAGAAATAATATTGAAGCGGTTAAGTAATCGAATTTTTTCAAAAGTTAAAACTGCAAAATAAGAAAACGATTTTTTTTAAATTATATATCGCGCAAAACATAGGATGAAAAGTCCATAAAAAAACCTTTACCTCTACAACAGTCACGTTGGTCTCAGAAAAATACATTCAGATAAAAAAAATGTCTAAAATAAGGTAAACATTTCTGTTGGGGCATTTTAAAATTCAATATATTAATTTGCAAAAAAGTTACATAAACTAAATTTTTATATGAACTTCGATTCCCATAGTCGTGTTTATCAAAAGTTGACTCTTAGCCTAACAAACATAACGCAGTAAGTAATAAGTTTTCCTTACGTTTCTGAAGAGGGAAGCGCAGTAGTGCAGCTAAGAAAAGTGTTTAATTATGAAACACTTTAGTAATAAACTGTTGGAAAGGGTTAAATCTTGTTTCTACAACAAAAGTGTTTCTGTAATAAAAGGGGATTTACAGTCAGATTTGGAAAGAAATAAGTGTCCGGTTATCTCCATTAATACGTTAAGCGACATGTCAGCCATCGGTGAATGACAGCGTCAAATATGATGTAAAGCTGTGCCAACCATCTGTAGTTGACAGTGTAAAATATGATATGAAATTAAAAATATTGCATCGTTTCAAGTAATCATTGAAAATTTATTTAAATTTTCCTTATTACACGATAATATCATTAAGGAATTTTAATGGATTTTATTAATTCGCTTGGCGCTCAACGTGTTAAGGTCAGTTTTTAGCGACAAATTGGCGACTGGTGGAAGAATTCAGCATCTTGGAGAACATATTTGGCGAAAAATGCTAGTTTATGGTACCTGAAGTTTTCAAGCTCTATCGTCAATCGGAACAAAGTTCTGAAATTTTTAGTTGTATATATTGCGACTCAATTGTGATTTAAATTGCAACATCATCATATTGAAAACTTCATACTGAACATTTAAATATCATTTGTGACATCATTATATTGAAATCATATTGCGACTTAATTGTAAAGCTGATGTGAAAAAATAAAATTAATTCCTCTTCTTGGAAAAACTAAATTGCTTTCATAATATTTTGGATTTTGCCATCACCCGCAATTTTCCTGATGCCTACAGCATTCAAACACTGAATGATCTACATTCTGATCAACTTCCTTGAGGTATGATGTGGTATCCTATGATCTCGATCTGCGAATAGCTGTGTCTACCATATGGAGTAAATTCAAAGACATTTTTTCGGAACGTGATGTTCCTTCCATCGCCATCGTTCCAAGTTATAAGGAGGAAGCAGAGCTGGCAGTTGCCGAACTCGAAGACTCACTTTGACAGGCATACTCACTGAGCTGCGAACCTCGCAAGAGATCTAGTGATTTCTATAGATTACCAGATAACATCAGTGAAATGATCAGAGATCGAAAACATGCTCGCAAGCAGTGGTAGGTTCACAGGTCCCCTTATTTCCGGAATTAGCTCAACAGGCTTATTCGTAAAGTCAAAGCTGCAGTTTCAGAGTACAGTAAAACACGCTTCAACAATTTGTCGAGTGTCACTCGACTGAAGACAACACAATTTGGAGGGCTGCCTCCCATATTCGTAGGACACGCACACACATTTCGGCCATTAACGGCCCAAATAGGATGGCTTATAACAACAAAGACAACACTGGAGCTATTGCTGAGAGTCTTAGAAGTCAGTTCTCACCTCATTTTGATATTGCCAACCCAATGGTTGACTTCATGGTCGACTATAGGGTACAAAATTTGTTTCTCAGTGAAACATAAAACACACTCCAATCTACGACCCTTTCTGAGGTCCAGGAGTATATCAAAGGGCTTAAGAAAAATAAGGCACCCGGTGAGGACCAAATTACTACCAATTTTTATGTTAATCAATTTACTTCTTCATTTCATTTTCTATATTTCAACAGTTATCAATAGCATGCTTAAACTTAATATTTCTCCCAATCGCTGAAAGAGAGCTGTCGTTGTTTCCCTACCGAAGGGTGGAGGACAAGACAAACACTCTCTTTCTAGCTATCGTCCTATTTCTCTCCTCTCATGTCTTTCGAAGGTTTACCAGTATGTTCTCGTCCGCCGATCGAATGAATTCCTAGACTCTAATGACTTAATCATAACCGAGCAATTCGGTTTCAGAACTCATCATTCAACACAACAATAGTTGTGGAGAGTGTCGGAATTCATTCACAGTGCATTCATTCACCAAACCAGCGGTGTGGCGGGAATTATATTCCTCGACGTGTAAAAGACCTTTGATAAGGTCTGGAACGCCGGCGTTCTCTATAAACTTTCTGAATTAAATGTTCCGGTCCAACTTATCAAAATTTTTTCTGATTATCTTTCTAACAGGTCCTTCCCAAGTAGCACAGGAACGTTCTGTGAACGTCTAATAACGGTTTCAATAGTTCAAACACCGTGTTTCGTGTCAAAAGAACGTTCTAAAACACGTTCAGAAATAGTATTATTTAGAACGTTCTGAAAATGTTTGATTTGTACCATCTATAAAACGTACAATTCTAGTTCTATATAGAACGTTCAAGTGTGACACCGTCATAACACGTTCTGTAACAGTGTAATTATAACGAATATGACAAAATGACTTTTTAGTACTATTGGTTGGGAAAATAGGTTAATCATGAAAATTTTTGACTTCAGTTTTTGATTTTTTTACACGTTTTGTGGCGTGAGGAATCCGGAAGTCAAAAGGTTGGTATGGTATCTGTTAATGTGTATCGGCTTCGGCACCTATTAGTGTGATAGCCCGTTAGTTCATGTACACGATATCTCAAGAACAAATGATTGCAGAGAGATCGGACCAGTTTTAAAATATCACTTATGATATTGATAAGAATCTTATTGAGAGATTTGCAACATTCTAATTTAAAAACTTCGTAAGTTATTCGAAATTTATAATTTTTAGCATGATAGAGAATAGAGCATTTTTTACATTTTCAGTTTAACGTTTTGTTAGCACGTCAGTAAAGAATGCTTCTCAATAATCAGTAGCGGTGAGGTGAAAAAAAATTACAAAATTTTAAACTCATGGAAAAATTTTGTGGATTTTGTATTTCAGGAATCAATGTATGGAATTCAACCAAACTTGTTACAATATTAGATCTTGCCCTAAATTGGAGTTTATTTGAATTTCATTTGGGATATATCGTCCGATAGATTGCGGTGCTATGCAATGAAACCCTCCATTTATGGGACGGCTATATCTCAGCTTCTATAGTGTACAAATGCATTAAACTTGATATATTGGCATGTATCATCATAACCTTTGCTAATACAATTTGGATGTATACATTGTCCAACAGGTGGCGTTGCTAATCTGCAATTTAATCATTTTAACGGAAAGGCAATATTTTAACTCTTGTGATTTAACAATAAATTTTGTGATACACTGAAGTTATAAGTGAAATCGATTTTATGTAAAGCTTTACTGGTCCATTTTGGATGGACATCGGCCAACAGGTGGCATGGCTATGTTGCAATTTAATCTCATAACGGAAACGGAAAATCTCAACTTCTGTGATTTATAAATATTGTAAATTTGGTAAGTGAAATTAATATTACGTAAAACTCTACAGATTGCCTTTGGGTGCATATCGGAAGACAGGTGGCACTGCCACGTTCCAAAATTTTCCATTCACAGAAAGGCTATCTATCAGCTTCTGTAATATATATACTCACCAAGCCTTCTGCGTGACATACATTTGATATATATTATTGATTCAATTTGGATGTATAACGAGTAATAGTCAAACAGTTTTTTTTATTATTATTATTCACAGGACATTGTTTTTTCCCCTTGGAATAAGTATACATCATCCCTGGGGGATGGGGGAGGGGTGGATAAAAATTTTCACTATGATTATCTTTCAAAAGAATTCGATATCACCCTTAAAACGAATAATTGAAACATCGTTTTCTGATGATTTAAAACAAATTTACCGTTTTTTTTTTTTTTTTTTTCATTTGTAATAATAATAATAATAACCCTTAGAAAAATACATTGTCTAAGATCTTCTATACAGCATAAAAATGATTGTCTTCTGTCATGAAAATCTATGCATTCCCCAGACCCAGAGTTTAGATACAAAAAGCTAATCACGGATGTTATTGAATAAGTAATATAGTGCTTTACGCGAGTTTCAAAGAAAATCACGGGAAAACTCCGAAAACCTAAGTCGACGAGCGTGACCAGGAATCGAAACCAACACTTCCCGTCTGTAAGGTTCGAGAGTAGAACCTCGCGGTCTCTAATACTCATCGGGAAGTTACAGAAATGAGTTTTTTTCTTCTTTTCTTTAAGTTATGGTTCTATTTAAGTTTAAATGTTACTGATAAATTATCAATATTGATCATGTTGTTAAATCATTACTCTGTTTGATTGGTCTTATTTTATTTTATTTATTTTCACTGAATATTTTGTTCAATACTGAAATATACACTAAAACAAGATATGCTTTTCCGTTTAATTCGAGATTTTAAAATGGAAAAATAAAGTGATCTCATAAGTTTTTAAAATACTTTATAAAAATTTAAATAATTGTTTAACTCCACTAATTTTTTCCTTAAAATATTGACTATATGTTTTCTACAGCTATAAATGCTTAATAAATTTCTGTTTCAAATGTTGAACTTTGAAACATGATTATTGCGGATGCAACAAGGGAGAGCAGATGATAACATCGACATCTGTGGATTGCATTTATTTAATTTTCGCTGACCGTGCAACTGCAAAGTCAAACGCCAGGCGCGGCGCTGGGTCTATTCTGGCCTGTTCGCTTCGTTAGGTCTTGGGAAAGTCGTGTCGTTATGTGAGGCGGTAATTTTAAAACATGTAATCTGATTTGTTCAGTTTTAGCGTTATAAAGACTAGGATAAGCTTTAGAAAAGGTAAAAATGTAATATTTTTAACCTGTAATATTCTCTATGTTCTATTTATTAAAGTCTTATTTTAATATCAATTAAACAATCATTTACATATCTGCGTAAGTTCTTAAGCCTAACTTTTGGTACTTGAAAGCAGCGATGAATCGCAGAAAAAACTGCTCCTGTTACAGACAACCGCTTAGAAATTATGGATTCATTTTATTAATTTAGTCTTCTGAGATAGAATTTGTTAAAATAACTATTTTTGGTTATTATAATTCTGAATGAAGTATGAAGAAGTCACAAAGACTTTGCAAGATAAGAGCTAATTTTAAGTGAATGCCTTTCCGACTGGTCATTGTGTATTTTAAAATGCTAGTTGGAAGGATGTTTTCTTGAAGAAAATTCTTATGAAAATTCAGAAGGTTCGTAATTCTTTTTTTCTTTTCTTTTTAAATTCTGAAGTATTTATTTAATGTTTATATGATAATATATATACAATCTAGGTTATGCAAATTGCACATTTTTAAAATAATATCCTAAGTTTCACTGACTTACAATTTTAAATATCTCTTTACTGTTATTTATTAAATAAAATATATGAAATTGTTTAACTGCATAATAAAACAAAGATTCAATTCAATTTTATTCCACATCTTTATAAAAAAAAGATATTCTGTTAAAAAAAAAGGACGATTTACTATATTATTTATTAATAATAATAATATTTACATTTATCAATTATTTAATATGCCGTGATAGCATAATTACATCAAACGAGGTAAAAATTGCGTTGACTCAATTTAAAGAAATTTAAACATTTAAAGAATACCAATTACATTGCCATGTGGAATAAATTTAAATACCTGCAAACATCTTTTTTGTAAACTGCTGCTGTAAACTGAAAATATTTATACACACATGCACTGAAATTTAAAAATATGAAGTATGTTAAATATTTTAGAAAAATATTTTGATTAAAAAAATATATATGTATTTAAGTATTTGGAAATTTTTAAAATTTCCTCCTTCTAACTAATTTTTAATTTTTTGTTTCAATTTCTTATTATTATAAATTAACAATATATTCTAAACTCAATTATATATTATTTTAGCGGTGTATTGGTACATTCATTTTTGAAATTATTTTTTATGTTGGAATATTAAAACTTTCTATGAACTTCAGCATTCAAATATATTTATAAACTATCCATGGACTTACAAAGTAGTACCCAGAAATGTTTAGAATATACAGGGTGCAAAGTCGAGAGCAGGCATTTATTTGCGCAACAATTGGTCTCAGACGTCCTCCAATAAGAAAATGTATTTAAAAAAAAATGTAAGAATTCATTATATGACATGTTTAAATTTAAAAAATCAATTTATTAAAACTCACAAAAACTGATAATTTTTATACAATTTTCATGACACTAATAGTGAAAGTTGAGTTCCAACCTAAAAAACCTATATAACACAAAAAGTTTCACTTTTGTGCACCTAAAATTGTCTGAGATAGTTAGTTTCAAAATTTAGGATTATTTCGCATTTTCTCGGGCTTTATTAAAAAGTCAACGAAAAATTCTTTAATAAACCCAGGGAAAATGCAAACAAAGTCCAATTAGGATTTTTAAACCGATCCCTTATTGAAGGCCGAAATGTGTTAGAAAATCTAAACTTTAAATATCTTGTTCCATTTTGGAAGAATATAAATGAAACTTCTTGTTAGGATGAGTGTTAATTTTTCTAAATATCACTATAGGGATCTGGGACTGTACAAAAATTTAGTTTTTGTAATTTTGAAAAAATAGATATTTTAAATTTAAACATGTCATACCGCAAATGTTCATATTTTTTAAAACATTTTGTAACTGAAACTATATGTTTGCGACCAATAGTTGCGGAGATAAAGACATTCTCGTGACTATCTTTGCACCCTGTATTTAAAAAAAAATTAATATATATATGTATAAATGAATTTTTAATCGTAGTTAAAACCAGGCAACCGATATAAGATCTCTGAAACCACATAGAACAATGAGAAGGAAATTACAACAAATTTAAATAACCTGTGGAGACTGATTGTGATTTATTGAAACATTTATTTTTTGTTTAGTGATTTTTATTTTATTTAACTTCAATCTAATCATACATTTATTCCTAGATTATTCGTTGCAATTTTAACAATTTTGCCGGTGCGTAAAAACGACATGAAACTCAAATCAAAAGATACAAACAAGCAACGAGAAAAAAAAAAAAAAAAAAAAAAAAACAGCTTTTTTTTTTTTTTTTTTTTTTTTTTTTTTTTTTTTTTTAAGGAAAAGCTCAGAACGGTGAAAAAGAAGAAGAAAAAAAAAAAAAAAAAAAACTCGTCAGTGGTGACCTTTTTCACCATTGAGCACCAATGCACGATTTCGTTCGTTAGCAGTTATAATAGCAAATCGCCAGCGGACACCAAATCATACAAGAAATTAATTGAAGTTAAAAATGAAGAATAAAGTGGAATAATAAACTATTAATTCAAGAAATCAGAAAATCAAACTGAAAACAACTATAAAAAACAAACATTACTCACAGGATGATGCATTCGGAATCCCAAGGATTAAAACAAGCAAAATAATTCAAGAGTTTAGTTGTACATAGCAGATAAAGAATGATACAACACAGCAACAGGGATATGAATTACATTTTTTAAAATTCAAATAATGTTTGTGAAAATTTAACATACTTAATTTCAACGTATATGCATGAGAAACTCCATATTCTACGACAGTAATTCCCAAAAATTGTCATAACATCTCTATATACCTTAAAAAGTACCTTAAATTTTTGCATTTTAAAAAAATTTCTTTTTTTCCCCTAATCTGAAGATAATGGCGTTATAGTATTAATTACGAAACTTTAATAAACACCATAAAAGGCAAGAACTCGCAGCGACTAAAAAAAAAAAAAAAAAAAAAAAAAAAAAAAACCGGCAACGCATTCAACACACTCAACGTGCTTGTTTGCAGCTCTCGCGCTTACATTGTTCGCCTGATGAAGGGTTGTCTTCTTTTAACCCGAAACAATTGTTTCGAGTTCTTACATTTTATGGTGTTTATTCAAAGTTTTGTAATTAATACTATAACTTCATTATCTTCAGATCAGGGTAAAAAAAGAAATGAAAAAAAAAAAAAAAAAATGAAAAAATTTAAGAAATTTTTTAAGGGATAAAGAGACGCAATGGCACTTTTTTCGGAAAACTGTCATAGAATATAGAATTTTTGATTCATATACGTTAAAATAAAGGAATAGTAAGTATGTTAAAATTTCTCAAACATTATTTGAATGATAAAAAAAAAAAGTAGTTTATATTCCTGTTAATGTGTTTTGCTTCATTATTCGTCATCAGCTATGTACTTTTTAATAAAAAAAACACCACAAAACCAGCGTTGTAAAAATTATTACGTACAAACTTTGAATAAACACCATAAAATGCAATAAACTCGCAACAATTGTTTCGGGTCGAAAAAACACACGACCCTTCATCAGGCGAATAAAGTAAGCACGAGTGCTGCAGTCAAAGCGGCAACGCACCTTGTTGCGAGTTTATTGCATTTTATGGTGTTTATTCAAAGTTTGTAAATAATAATATGTACTTTTTACTTTTAAACGCCCGTACTGTGTTTTTTTTTTTGATAATGACGTCACAGTTTTTTTTTTTTTCTACACTATTTTAGAACGTTTACAGTACGTTTTCTAGAACGTTCTGAAAATGTGTATAACGTTTTGAAAACGTTCTAAAAACGTTTAGAACGTTCTGAGACCGTATACGTAGAACGTTCTCAGAACGTTTCTATAACACCGATGGTAATAGTTACACGTTCATTGAACGTTCTCTGAACCGTACTATTGTCCTGATTCAAGATGGACAAATAGACGTCTATAACACGTTCAAAGTGAACGTTCTTAGAACGTGTTTGTAGAACAATTTTTGAACGTTCAGAGAACGTTTCGGTGCTGCTTGGGTTCCTGGTGAAAGTGGGTAATTCCATCTCTAGCCTGAAACCTGTCCTCAGTTCAGTTCCTCAAGGGTCTCTTGCTGGGCTTCGCTTTTTTTAACATCTATATCAACGACATTCCTCGCAAGCCTAATGTCCATTTAGCATTATTTGCGTACGATTCAGCTATCATGTTTAGACATACACAACCACTCATTGTGTTTGAAACACTCCAGGACTACCTTAATTCGTACGAAATTTGACTCAAAAAATTTAAAATTAAAGTGAACAGTTCCAAAAGTGCTGCCATTTTCTTTACAAACAAATCCTATCCGCGTTTGTAATGAACGATAGATGGCGCTTTCTCAACACTGCAGTTGTTAGTAAATATAATATCCACGTGTATGTATTTTGTTCTTTCTTGTTGTTCTATCATAGTTTCAGCTTGAAAGCTTCCAGTGGTATGATAATTTCACCTTAGCCCACCAGAGGGCGAGCATTTCATTACAATCGCGGATATTACCAGCAATAATTTTAGACTCAATAACGAACCTATTCCCTGGGAAATTTATTATAAATACCAGGACTTCACCTTCATTCCAAATTATTATGGCACAAGCACATTTCGGAAGATCTGAATAAAGCTCAATGTGCCATGGGCGCACTTTCTTATTTGCGTGATTGGAATAGCAACCTGTCCATCAAGAACAAATTGTTACTATATAAATCCATGATCCGTCCTATGTTGACTTATGGGTCAGCACTTGAGAGACTTCAAGTTTTCCAAATAAGCAATTGCGTAGGTATGTTAAGGCCTTTCGCTGTGTTCATAATGACTTCATCCATAAAGACCTGAAAATTAAATTCATCTACTCAGTAATTAGGAAACTTACGTTGAAGTTTCACAGGTCTATCCCAAAAGCTCAGAATCCTGTGTTAAACGCCATCAGGAATATGATCCTCATGTGGGCAGGGGACGGAAACATCCACTTGGCATCCTTCTTAGAGAGGATGGGTTTGTACCCATCTCTAAGCGTCGGAGGCGTGACCATTCTGAGGTCACCTAACACAATATTCTAGCTCCAAAATCTTTTATCCGTGGAATGAATCTTGATTCTTCTACTACTGGATCTTCTACTACCGACGTCTGCAATCCTCAGTGTATTTCCACAGTCGCGAACAGTCAACCTTCTGTCTGTCACCTTACTCGCAGGGATGCGTCTATTCATTGTAAAAAGTTTTTTTTTTCTGCACTTAGACTGTAATGTGACTTTTTTCATTTTGAAAATTTAATTGAATTTTTCATATAAATTGTAAATAATTATAAATAATCTAGTCTAAGTAATTAAATTTAGGCAAAATTGGGAAAGCATGCAGCTCCTCACTCAGGTGGGTCCAAGGTGCCTTTTTCAAGGCAAATTTGCCTTGGACAGGTCGAGGGGGCCCTGAGGCAGGACTGTGTGTAATCCATCATGTTAATATAAAAGAAAAAAAAAATGCATAACTTTTTTTTTTGGACAGAGCGGGCCTCGGAATTCCATCAAGTACGACATAACTTTTAGATCTTTTCCATCCCCCTGTAGTTTACAGCCTCTCCTCAGGCTGGCTCGTTTTTTTTTTTTTTTTTTTTTTTTTTACTCATCATATCATCACACCGAGCTCCTGTTGAACTCACTTCCTTTAAGAATCCCGACTTGATTGATCTTGCAATCCATCTTCAGGTATCTACAACTTCAGGTGTGTGTGTGTGGGGGGGGGGGGGAAATAAGTAGTGGTTTAGATCACTGCAGGCACTCCCAAAGCTAACGTGATGATGATGATGGAATTGCTTTCTGAACAACCTAAACGTAATGCAGATCTTGACGTGAAAAGATGCAGAGAATAATTTTTAAATTTTAAGTGTTTATCTGAAGTGTAAATTACATAATTTTTTAAACTGTCGATTGACATTTATAACGGTCTTATTCTTCGGATATACTTTTTTTTTTTTTTTTTTTTTTTTTTTTAATAGTTTTAAAACAATAAGCAAATTCGAGATTTTCTTTCAAACTTCATCTTAAAAAAAAAAAAAAAAAAAAAAAAAATTCTCTATGGCCCATGGGATTCTATTTTTGTCACACTTGTACATGTATTTTCAGATGTAGAATAGTCGCGATGTGCTCTTTTTCGACATAGAAAGATTTGAAGAAAATTCGATATTGAAGAAAAAAATAAATCACTATTTTGTCGCTTATCAAAAAATGTAATAGCCAATTTCCGGTTAATTTATTCATTGAAATTTTTATTTAGACACACGTTTATAGAAAAACCTTACGAAAATTATTCAGATTATATTTAAAACATTGCTCTTCGACCATTTTTCGGTAAATAATTTAGCCCTCCATTTTATCAACGTTGCCAAATACATCGTACCTCACCGATTGTCTAAGAAGGTAATAAAAATGGATTAAAATCCGTCGGCCAGACGGGGAGTAACTTATATATTTAGTTCTAAAAGATAATCATAAAAAAAAAAATCTGCATAGATAGAAATAAATTACACATAAAACACTGAAACAAATCTAGTCAAAATAGAAAATACCGAATAAAACTATTTTACTAATATATTTTATTTACATACATAAGTATAAGAGCAAACTAACATTTTTATATTTATATTAAAAGATATACTTTGTCATTTTAATCTGCAGATTTAAAGCAGATTTTGGGTACTTTCAATGAAATAAGCATTGTATTTTTATTTTTATTTATTTTAAATTTATTGCAGATGTTGAATATTAATCTTTTTCAAGTAATGTTTAATAACATTACACAACTACGAAGTCGACTGTCTCTTTCGTTTGACTGTTTTTAACACAGTTCCAATGCAATATAAAAATCTAATTGAAAACATAGAATTAAGAAGGGAGGAGGTGTAAACTCAAAAAGTTCTGAAGTCATTCTCTCATTTTTTTCCCCTTTTAGTTCCCTATCGTACTATAGGTATGGGGAACTTCGGTAATCGTGAAAATTTTCGACCTCGGTTTTTTGACTTTTCTACACGTGTTCAGGTCTGAGGAATCCGAAAATGACAAAATTTGTATAGTGTCTGTCTGTAGGGTGTCCGTTAGTCCGTTAGTTTGTTAGCCTGTGTACACGATATCTCAAGAACAAATTGTCGCAGAGAGGTCAGATCAGTTTTAAAATATTACTTTCGACACTGGCAAGAACCCTATTCATTTGCAACATTCGAATTTAAAAACTTCAGCAGTTATTCGAAATTTACCATTTTCTTAACATGGGAGAATAGGACAAAAATTCACTTAAACGTGCATTAAATGGAAATTTTTTACTGTAAAAATGTCAGACCAGTTTTAAAATATCAGTTTGGATGCCGGAATGAACATCAGTAACTATAAATATGCTACTTTGAAAATTTCGCAAGTTATTGGAAATTTACGAATTTCTTCACATGGCAGTATAGGGCAAAATTTCACATAAACGTCAATTTTGAGAGATATATTCATCGTAAAGATGTCAGACTACTTTTTAAATATTATTTAGGACACTGGCATGAATATCATAGACTATGATTTTTCCAATTTAAAAAATTCGTAAGTTATTTAGAATTTACGATTTACTTAACATGTCAGAAAAAGGCAAAATTGAGTATAAGCGTCCATTTTGAAGATCATAAATACATTAGACAACTTGAAAATTACATTTATGATATTTGTTTGAACATGATTGAATACAAATATTTTAATAGGAAAATTTCGTAAATTATTCGTAATTTACGATTTTATCAACATAGAAATTGTAAATTTTTCATATCAATATGAATTTTGAGGATTATTGCATTGGAAATAGTAGCATGAAACTAAACAACGGAACTGACCTTGATAAAATAAATGAATAGATTAGAATAAGATAAATATATCGAAGCGAACGGTGGATAGTCTATTAGGCAGGGATTTCATTCTGTCACTGTATCAAGCTTTGGTCAAATTCATTTCTTTTAACATGATTATAATATGTCTGGCACAAGAAATTTATGAGAATATAAATATGATGGGGAACTAAGCAGAGTCCACCTACGCCAACTAGTGAATGTTTAATTTTCTTTAATGCGCACATGGTAAAATTTTGTAGTATACAAGTGCTTTTACTTTTTCACTGCATACAGATATATTGTGCAAACGCTGCCAGAAACTTTTTGTGAACTTTTTTTTTTAATCCTTCAGTAGGTCTATGTGTAATATTGTAGCACAAATATTAGTTATTGAATATTTTTAACTTATTAAACTTATGTTTTTTCATCAGATATACACTCAGACATAAAACATTATTTAGATACTTTCATTTATTTTTTAAAAGTCTTTTTAAACCATAAATGCATAGCAATGTAGAACTGCATCATATGTATAAAACCTCATCAATCTTTATGCAGTAACCTTTGCGCAATGTTTTATTTTATTTTAATTTTAGCAAAACTAATTTATCGTTTCCAAACGCAATTAGAATCCTTCAAAGTTTATTTTTTTATCAGTGACAATTTTTACTGTTGGCACGCTATCTGAGTACAGTTTCATTTTGATATGAAGTAAGATTTATTTATATAAAAATAATAAAAACAAACAGGAAAAGTTAGATGAAAAGGGTAATGAATAAAATTTATACATTTTTGCATATACTGATAAATGTATGCTAGAAAATAAAAATTTAAGTATAAAAACATTTTTTTAACATTAAAAGCTTTTTATTGTGAAGCCCTAATAAGCATAAATTAAAAATTTATTGTGGCAAAGATATATTATAAATGAATGAAAGTTTTAACATTAAGAAAATTTTAGAGAAAATTATAGATATTTCACTTTTGCAAGAGATGAAAATTTTTAAATATGCAAAATATTTTAAAAAGCATTCTAGACCAATATTCTTAGTTGTTAATTTTTGTATAATTATACATTGAAGCATAAATTTCAAAGATCTCGAAATCATTTTAAAATACACTGCTCGACATTGAAAATGCAACACCAAGAAGGAATAATAATAACGGAATGAAATTTGTTGGACACATACATTATATTAGGAAGAACAATTGATTAAAATTTCAGGAAATTTGGAGTAATATATACTGAGAAAACAGTACATAAAGCAGCGACCTCTGTGAACAATAACAGCACATGTCTGCCTAGGCATTGAATCAAACAGCGATTGGATGAGATGTACGGGTAGAGCACTTCATGAAGTTTTAACACGATGCCACAATTCATCGATCAAAGTTACTAAAGAGTGGTGGGGGGCCAGTCGCTTTTCAACGATTAAACAGTCATTTTCATTGGTGCGAGATCAGGAGAACGCGCTGGCCAGAGCAACAGTCGAACACATTCGGCTTCAATGAAGGTCCAGACAATATGGACAACTTGCGGTCGTGCATTGTCCTGCTTAAATGTTGCGCATCGGAGGCCTTGAACATAGGGCAGAGCGATGAAAACAAGAGGTGAGCGGGACGTGCATCCAATAGTACAACATAACATCAATGCAGGTGGTGACTCAGTATGCGGCTACCAAAATTCTGATTTCCCTCAAAACTGCACCACTGATATAGGCGCCATTAATGTGTGATCAACGATGAACCTGGACGCAAGAATGGCGTGAAGTCACTTTTCAGGCAAATCACAATCCTGTTTACAGCATCAAGATTGACTTACTCGTATTTGACGGCATTATGAATAATGCACATTGCCAGCTGGGATTCGACATCATCATACTGTCCATCATTTGTTACGATGTTATGGGTTCTCCCGTTGGATACACGTCTCGATTACTTCATGTTCGTATTCCTGGCACTCTGAACAGCAACCATTAAATTTCTGATGAGTTAAGGCCCGACCCTTTTCCCTGTATTCGAGGCCTACTTAGCGCAAAATTTAAGCAAGATAATGCACGACCGCAAGTTGTTTGCATTGTCCGGACCTTCTTTGATACAGAATGTGTTCGACTGTTGCTCTGGCCCGCGCGTTCTCCTGATCTCGCGCTAATGAAAATGACTGTTTAATCATTGAAAAGCGTCTGCCCCCCCCCCCACCACTCACCAGTAACTTCGATCGATGAATTGTGTGCATCGTGTTGAAGCTTCATGATGTGCTCTACCCGTACATGTCATTCAATTGCTGTTCGATTCAATGCCTAGGCAGATATGTGCTGTTATTGCTCACAGAGATCGCTGGTTTATGTACTCTTTCCTCAGTACATATTACTCCAAATTTCCTGAAATTTTAATCAATTGTTCTTCCTACTATAATGTATGTCCAACAAATTTCATTCAGTTATTATCATTCCTTCTTGGTGTTGCATTTTCAATGTCGAGCAGTGTATTTATAATATTTAAAATTTTCATCTTTTGCAAAAGTGAAATATCTATTTTTCTCTAAAATTTTCTTAGAGCTAAAACTTTAATTTCATTATAGAATGTCTTTGTCACAATAAATTTTTAATTTATGATTCTTAGGACTTCACAATAAAAAGCTACTAATGTTAGAGAATGTTTCTTTACTTTCTCTTACCAATAGGGTCGAGAAAGTACTGTTTTAGGGTCAAATTTTCGAACGTGAGTTTTTGTTATATTTACATTTTCTGAGGTCCCCTGAATACGAAAATCATGTTTTTAGCAAAAGTTCTGTGTGTCTGTCTGTGTGTGTGTTATTAGCATATCTCAAGAACAAATAGTAGCAGAAATTCCAAACTCGGTATGCTAAATGTGTATCATATAGGGATGATACACTAAGCTTTTCGTTGAGGTGAAGCAAATGGTTCGGTCACAGGGGCACTCAAAATATTCAAATACATTACGTGTATGGGGGAAATTGCACGTAAGTAGAGTTTAACATCTATAGACTGTCCTAAACAAAATGAAACGAATATATATTTTTGTAATAGAGATAAGCAACTGGGAAAAAAATTTTGTGTGTGTAATAGCCTCGCCCCCCCCCCTCCCCGAGGGGAAATCCCCCTCGAGGGGAGTAAATTTTCATGATGGGTATCCTTCAAAAGACCTTGCCAATACCTTTAAAACGAATGGTTGAACCATCGATGTGCGATAATTTAATATAAAGTTATCGACATTTTGCATTAAAAAAAATATATATGTAATATTGAGAATAAATTCTACTTTTTTTTATATTTAGTGTTATGCTACTTCTCTAATATGAAATCGTCTGCATTATTATGGAAGATATTTTTTTTATTAATAACTTTATTAGATTATTTTTACTGAGTGAATTTATATAGGAAAATATAGAAGAAAGTCATGTGCTGGCCACAACACACTAGTTTTTTGTTGTTAGTGGATGTGCTTTATTATTAATATTTTACCATTTCCAGGAAAGCTGTTTGGGGATTGAAATAAATTTCTCATCGAGATATGGTAAATGATGTATGATTTAAGCTAAATAGTCATCGTTTGTTTTTTGTATATTTATATGTTTTGAGGCTTCCTGATTACCGTGTTCGAGTTTTTTAACGCTTGATCTTTATCTTAGAGTAACTTAAAAAAGAATAATTTTAGGTGATCCAAGTGTTTTATTTTGAAGTTAATATACGTTTGTTGCTGGAAAAGTTTGATCAAGATTAATAAGTTTCAATGAATGGTGCGTGTGAAAATTGTCTGTATAATTTTAAATAATCTTTAAATTTTAATAACAGAATTAAATTCTATATAAATGTAGGTGCATTAATTAAACGGGGGTTGAGGGGGACGGTATGCCCCCTCACACAGAAATAAATATCATATAAAACTCTTTTGAAGCCAAATTTGAATTGTTTAACATAGGTTTACATAACTTTACTCGTTATCTTACCTCTTAATCTCCAACCTGTATTTATAGTATTAAATTTCAGGGTAAGAGAATGTTGCGTGAGTGCCACACCAGATTATTATTTAAATTTTTATTTTGTGCTTCCTAGTTATATATATATATATATAACTAGTTGGCAAAGGTGGACTCTGCTCAGTTCCCCATCATATTTACGTTCTCATAAATTTCTAGTGCGAGACATTATAATCATGTTAAAAGAAATGAATTTGACCAAAGCTTGATGCAGTGACAGAATGAAATCCCCGCCTAATAGGCTATCCACCTTTCACTTCGATATATTTATCTTATTCTAATCTATTAATTTATTTTATCAGA
This sequence comes from Salticus scenicus, assembly GCA_963930645.1. Lineage (NCBI taxonomy): Eukaryota > Metazoa > Arthropoda > Arachnida > Araneae > Salticidae > Salticus > Salticus scenicus. The sequence continues at coordinate 151,337,416 of OZ005655.1, forward strand.
GTCAATTCTGTTGTTTAGTTTTCATGCTACTGTTTCCAATGCAATAATCCTCAAAATTCATAATTATATGAAAAATTTACAATTTCGCTATGTTGATAAAATCGTAATCGTAAATTACGAATAATTTACGAAATTTTTTTATTAGAATATTTGTATTCAATCATGTTCAAACAAATATCATAAATGTAATTTTCAAGTTGTCTAATGCATTTATGATCCTCAAAATGGAAGTTTATGCTCAATTTTGCTTTATTCTGACATGTTAAGTAAATCTTAAATTCCAAATAACTTTCGAATTTTTTAAATTTGAAAAATCATAGTCTATGTTATTTATGCCAGTATCCAAAATAATATTTCGAAAGTGGTTTAACATCTTTACGATGAAAATATCCCTCAAGATCGACGTTTATGTGAATCTTTGCTCTATACTGCCATGTCAAGAAATTCGTAAGTTTCCAATAACTTGCGAAATTTTCAAAGTAGCACATTTATAGTTACTGATGTTCATTCCGGCATCAAAACTGATATTTTAAAACTGGTCTGACATTTTTACAGTAAAAAGTGTCCATTTAATGCACGTTTAAGTGAATTTTTGTCCTATTCTCCCATGTTAAGAAAATCGTAAATTTCTAATAACTTACGAAGTTTTTTAATTCGAATGTTGCAAATAAATAGGGTTCTTCCCAGTATCGAAAGTAATATTTTAAAACTGATCTGACCTCTCTGCGAGCATTTGTTCATGAGATATCGTGTAAAGAGACTAACAAACTAACGGACTAACACACTAACAGACACTCTACAGACACACCATACAAATTTTGTCATTTTCGGATTCCTGACACCTGAAAACGTGTACAAAAGTCAAAAAACCGAGGTCGAAAATTTTCACGATTGCTTACGTTCCCCATATCTATAGTATGATGGGGAGCTAAAAAGCTTCTTAAAACTAATCAAAATTTCTTAGGATACTATGTAGACAATAAAAATTTTCTTTTATCAACTGATATCTTTTCTTTTAATTGACTGGAAAAAAAAAAAAAAAAAAAAAAAAAAAAACACATCACACTTCAAGGATTGACCCCTCGACTATCACATTATCAGCAAGACGCTCTAACCAAATGCCAATGAAAAGTCATGGAAAGTGCTACACAAATCCAACAAATACAATATATATATATATATATATATATATTATACTGGAATGTTTTTTTAAATATTTTAAATATTTAAAAATTTTCATCGCTCACAAATTCAAATATCTATATTTTTCTTTAAAATTTTCTTATTGCTGAAATTTTTATTTTTTTCTCGGCAAGAATAAAATTTTATTTTATGCTTTTTAGGGCTCCGCAATAAAAAGCTTTCAGCATTTTTTTTAAACTTAAATTTTTGTTTTGTGCTTTATATTAACTAACTAAAAAAAAAAATCTTAGTATATTGTGTAGACTATGAAAGGTTTATTTTTCACAAAGGACATCTTTTCTATTAATTATCTGCAAAAAAGCAATACTTCGGCCGTCGAGAACCAAACCCATCACCATCGCTTTATCAACATGACACTCAAACCGACTGAGCCAACGAGTGATGTAAAAGTTTGCTTACATTTACTTTAAAGTGAAAGTGCCTTATTTTTATTTAATTTCAATAAAAAGCTTCTAAAAGGCTTATTTATTTATTTTTACTTTAATTTTTATTTTGTGCTTTTTAGTAACTAGATAAAAAGCTGTTTAAAAACTACACAACGAAATATTTTGTTTTATCAATTAACATCTTTTCTATTAATTATTTGCAAAAATTATCAGCTCGGTCCGGTGAGGATCGAACGCACGTCTCTCGCGTTATCAACATGACGCTCTAACCAACTGAGCCATTAAGAAATACAATGGATTGCTTACGTTTTTTTAAAAAACAAAATGGAAAAATCTTGTTTTTTAGCGTGACAGAAAATGCAATGACAAATCCAATTTCATATAATAATATATATAAAAAATATAAAGCTTCCAAAAATATTTATGTAGTTTTTACTTAAAACTTTTTATTTCGTGCTTTTTTAATATCTAAAATGTTTTGTGTTTTTTAATATCTAAAATAAAAAAAATAAAAAAATCTTCAAAATTCTTTAAAAATTCTTAGGATACTGTGTAGTCAACGAAAAATTTTCTTTTATCAATTGACACCTTTTCAACTAATTATCTGTAAAAAATTAACACGTCAGAACTTCGGGGATCAAACTTTCGACCACCGCGTTATTACCGTGACGCTCTAATTAACTAAGTCATGGAGCGACAAACTGAGCAGCTTACGTTTACTTAATGGAGGCGGTTTGTTTGTTAGCATGACACGAAGTCACAATGATAAAGTCAATTTCATATAAAAAGCTTCTAAAAAGTAGCCTTTTTTTATGATGTAGAAATACAAATATATTTAAAACGTTAAAAACTATTTAAAACGATTTAAAATAGGTAAAATATATTTATTTTTAATTTTCACGTGGATTTTTTTTTTGGGGGGGGGAATATTTCCCCCCTTAATTACACTTATTTTCCAGTTGATTTCAAATGTTATTTATTAAAAATAAAAATTCATGCATTTATGGGTTAAGCAGTACAATGAAAAGTTTTAGATGAAAATTATATCTTTTATGAGCATAATTATTTATAAAATAAACTTTTTTTTTTTTTTTTTTTTAATAAAATTGAAAAGCCTTTATATAACAATTTACCTACCGCATTATGAAACATATTTAGTTACTTAAGAATATTTTTAAAGATATAAGCAATATAAATTATATGTATCCCCTTATTATACGAATTAATTCTGATTTTTTTTCCGATGGTAATACATAGAGGTCGGAAAAGATATTTAGATCTTAAAAATGTGTTAATAAAGTGTTACATTTTTATGTTCCTTACATTTTTACTTTCTCTTACCATAAGGTAGAGAAAGTATTGTTTTTGGATCAAATTTTCGAACGCGAGATTTTGTTGTATTTACACGTTTTGAGGTCCCCTGAATACGAAAATCATGTTTTTAGCAAATGGTCTGTGTGTGTGTGTCTGTCTGTGTGTCTGTCTGTGTGTCTGTCTGTATGTCTGTGTGTCTGTCTGTTATCAGCATATCTCAAAAACAAATTATGGCAGAAAGTTCAAACTTGGTATTTTAAATGTGTATCATATAGGGATGCTACAGTAAGCTTTTCGTTAAGATCAAGCTAATGGTTTGTGTACAGGGACAATCAAGAGAATTCCAATACATTACGTCTATAGGGGGAATTGCAGGACAGTACAGTTTAACGTCTATAGACTGCATTAAACCAAATGAAACGAATATATATATTTTGTAATAGAGATAGTTAACTGGGAAAATTTTTTTGTGTATGTAGGAGTCTCGCCTCCCCCCCCCTGGGGGGGGGGGAAGTCCCCCCTCGAGGGGAGTAAATTTTCATGATGGGTATCTTTCAAAAGAGCTCACCAATACCTTTAAAACGAATGGCTGAACCATCGATCTTCGATAATTTAAAACAAAGTTATCGATTTTTTTTTTACTGTTAACGAAAGAAAAAACTTAGAAAAAAAAATCGTACTTGTTTTTTTTTGAGAATAAAATGGATTATTTTTTGGATATTTGGTGTTATACTACTTTTCTAATATGGAAAGCGTCTGCATTATCATGAAAGATAATTTTTTAAATAATAATTTTAATAAATTAATTTTTAAAAACAGACTTATTTTTTAATAACCGAATTAAATTCTATATAAATGTAGGTGCATTAATGAAACGGGGGGTTGAGGGGGGCGGTAGCCCCCCTCACACAGAACTAATTATCATATAAAACTCTTCAGAAGCCTAATATGAATTGTTTAACATAGGTTTCCATAACAGTACTCGTTATCTTACCTATTAATCTGCAACCTGTATTTATTGTATTAAATTTCAGGGTAAGAGAAAGTCGTGTGAGTGACACACCAGATTATTTTTCTAAGACTCATGAGAGATTCTTGGAGTAATATAGGAATTAATTTTAATACAGGTGAAGATCGTGAAAAATGCGAAACAAAGACAGCGAGAACACTCTGTAAAATCCTCTCTGGAAGAATAACACCTGCATGTAGCATCTAGTGCTTTGTAGCAAGATTAAAGTGAGGAATACACGTTCTTTTCTTATAAATATCCGTGACATTTCATAAATTCTATTTTATATGCTTTTTAAACTAATGGTAGGTAGATAAAGGGTTTAAGTATTCGAAGCATTAAAATAAAAATAAGCATTTGTAATATATAATATACGCAGTAGTGGAAATAACCTGTCAAAAAAGAACAAAATTTCTCAATATTTGAAATCAATATTTATTACTCAATATTACTGAAATTTTTGAACAAATTCATTCCAAAAGAGTATATAAGTGATCTAAATAGTTAAATAATAATAATAATAATAATAATAATTAAATGTTGCCAATTTTTTTTATTGTTTAGAAATTCACAGAAGCATTTAAAACAACCTGGTGTGTCACTCACTCGACTTTCTCGCACCCTGAAATTTAATACCATAGATACAGGTTGAAGATTAAGGGGTCAGATAACGAGTTCTGTTAGGGTCATTCCATGTCAAATCAACCAAAAAAAAAGGATAATTTGACACCCATAGTCTCTGATTTTGACGAAACTTGGTGTATTTGTTCCTGTCATGGATTTAAATGAGGACAAAAAATATTTTTGCTCTATCTTAAATAGTTTAGGTTTTACAGCTAGTTAAACATTTGTGAATTTCATGTTTTTTTTTTCGATCAGGCGCAGGAAACGCAATTTGTTCTTTCATAAAGAAGAATTTTTATCTCTCTTATTTACCAACTAATGTTGATGAAATTTTTTATGGGTATGCTTTAATATATAAGAAATACAAGAAAAAATAAATTAAACTAGCAAGTATTTGCAAATGGCCAGGAAAAAATCCTGAAATATTATTTTGAAATTTTTTTAAATGAAATACAGAGTTCCACTCCAAATGGATTATCATCATGAGGGAAAAGGATAATCAATTTTTTTTTGTACTCTTGTTCTAAAGGATGTATTCCACAACATGAAAAAATAAAATAAATGGCTTTTTGCATCCTTCATTATTTTTTCTGACTTCAAATTTAAAATTTCCAATTTTCTCATTTTCTTGAAATCGCCAAATTAGAAGTTCCAATTTATTAAAATTATACAAAAATTTGAACTAAAATGTTATTTATCAACTAATTTCAGTTTAAAGGTTTTTGAAATGAAATGGAAAATTGAATTACATAATTAGGTGGTGTATGATTAAAACAACAGAGTAGTTTTTAAGAATGTTAATTCAACATGTACGAGATACCTACATAAATGCTATTAAATTGAATCAACAAAATTATATCTAAATTGAAATTTCAAAACAAACAAACAAAAAAGTTTATGAATTAATATTAAATGTTCTAATTAATACAAATTTGCATTAAAATTTAATTTTGTTTTAAAAACAAGATCTAAATTCCAGTCATTTTACTACTCACTGATATTTCAAATTTTAATCCTATTGTAAACAATCAAACCATTCAAGTTGCAACAAGACAATTAAGTGAAGTTCTGTCTACTGTGTAGGTACATGTTTAGATGTCTGAATAAGTCAAATCTTGTTTGACATGTTTAAAAAAGTGAGCTTGCTCAGTAGCAGAGACAAAATCTGGCATCTTGTAATTAGTCAGTCACAAGCTATTGCATGTGTAACATGCATTATTGAGGCTATACTATTTTGAAAAGAATTATTGTTAATTATTTTTTAATGTTATAATATATTAGAAAAACGGAGAAGTGCACTGCGGGGGAGATAAGTCAAAGTGATTGTCATTTTTTACACCATACTAGGAAAAAAAAAAAACTTGCATACTCTTCATAAACTATTTGAAACTGATTCAACTCTCAAAACTCTTTTGTCTTCATCACCAAAGTGTGTTTTTGAAAAAGTTTAAATCATTGCAAAACCAACAAATTACGTATATATATTTATTTATTAAGATCTTTTAAACTGAACCTAGTTGACAAATAACATTTTCTGCATTGCGGCTGCTTTCGTTGCAGTACTCGTGTGTACTTTGTTTTCCAGACGAATATATTTTTTTTTTTTTCTTAACTCAAAACAGTTGCTAAAAATTCTTGTATTTTATGATGTTTATTCAAAATTTGTACTTATTAAATAACATTTTGGTTCAAATTTTTGTATAATTTTTCTAAAATAGGAACTTCTAATTTAGCAATTTCAAGAAAATGCGTGAATTGGAAATTTTAAATTTGAAGTCAAAAAAAATAATGAAGAATGCAAAAAGCCATTTATTTTATTTTTTCATGTTGTAGAATACATTCTTTAGAGCAAGAATATAGTATTTATCTTGTTTTAAATCATATTAACTCTAAAAAATGTCTAATGCAATGAAGAAAATTTTACATGCTACATTATTTTTTACTGCATTACGCCTTAATGTTATTGAATCTGATTATTACTACGCATATAAAATGTTAGCTATATTAAATGTATTGAAATGGAAGTAACATTTGAAATATAGTTTTTACATCTTACGTAGGACAGCATATATTAACTAAATTTTTTTTCACATTAATATAAAATATATATTTGTTTAAGTTCGTTTTCATTTTGAAAGCAAATCTTAAAAAGAAAAAATACTTTTAACTGCAATGTTTTCGTAAAATCAAAATAAAACATTTAAAAGGTCCTATTGACATAATTCCTTTTATAGCATAAATTATTTTAAGTGCACTTTACATAAATAGTTTTCTTGATTCAATCTGAAAATATGTTTAAAAAAAAATGTATATCTAATTTCTATAACAAATTTATATTTTTCTATTTCGTATAATATTTTCAATATAGCTCTAAAAGGAAATGGAAATGAAACAGTGACATTTTCAATACTTTTTATGTTATAAAATCATTCTTAAGCATAATACACTCTACTCTTACACATAAACAGATTACTTTTTTAAATTTAAAGAAAAAAAAAAAACATTTAAAAAGGTTGTCAATAGAATTTATAACAGAGGCTATCTGTAAAATGGCACAAAAAAAAAAAAAAAAAAAAATTCTTACAAGGAAATATTCAAAAGGTGTCGTCGTCAAAAAATATTGAAAAAAGTATATGTGATTCCAATCTTCCTAAAACACCAGAAAGTGAAAAAAAATATCGGCGGAAATGAATTACAGCGACCACAAAAAATTATTAAAATTAAGCAATTTTGGTGATTTAGCGCTTTTAGGCGATATATTCGCTAGCACCGAGATTGCTGTGTACGAACAGAACCGTCTTTTGCTTCTCCACCAAGTACTCAAGATCAGTCGCCTAACAGTGGGAAATCGCCAAATATGCTTAATTTTGATAATTTTGTTGTAGTCGCTGTAATTCACTTCAGTCGATAATTTTTCCACTTTCTGGTATTTTATAAAGAGTAGAATCACATTTTCTTTCTTTTTTCTTTTCTTTTTTTTTTTTTTTTCAATATTTTTTTGAAGACACCTTTTGACCGTTCCCTTGTTAGACTTCAACGAGTTCCATTATTTTGCTATCTTATCCTTTCGATTTCTAAGTTTCCAACGATTTATATGTGATACTTCATGAAAGTATTTTAGTTGATATAATTTTTAAAACCATTAATGTATGATTTTGATATTACGATACTATAACCTACTTACTTGTCCCACTGTCTTGCATTATGTGGTGGTCGGGAAAAATTACTGCATTACTGGTTCGTTCACGATTCCCGACACATGTGGAAATTTCGGGGTAGGAGTGAAAATGCAATGATTATCCTGAGTAGCTTCTTTCTTCCAACTGAATTATAAAATATTAACATAACCTTTTGAAAAAAGAAATCTGATGCGGATACGACATGTATTCCTTATACATCCATTAGAATATACATATTGTTATGAAAACACTGACATTTTTGTGTGATGTATCTGATTCATGAATAGACAGGCAAGTTCTAGTTAACGAACATTCCAGAAAACAAGTAAAAAACTTCTACTCCAACCACGAAAGTCATGTTAATAAGATTGTATATGCCACAAATGTAGTTGGTTTTCTATTTCTTTCTTTTTTTTCGGGGGGGGGGGCACTATTCCACAGCTTATTAAGAAAAATCTGTCATTGGCATATGTACAGCTTAGAGCTCCCTGTAAATCTTTCGAGTATAGATAGCCAACTTTTGTTCTATTTGACGAAAATTAGTGGCGAGAAACGATAAATTTTATAAAAAGAAAAAATTCACCAAGCCAATTAATACACCAATTTCGATCGCTACTCTCGCGAAGCATCCCAGTTTTTAGCCAATTCAGAGTTTTGTCTTGGGATAGATTTTGGCGATTTGGCGTCAAATTTGGTGACTTGGTGACCGAATTTAACTAAAATTTGTAGTTTAGAGATGTTAAAGTTCGGAAGCTATAACTTCAAAAAGAACACAGTTCTAAAAATTTCTGGAAAGATTCATTGGTTTATAAAGCAGAGCTATATTTTTCAAATGTTCTATCAATGACTAACAAGACTATAAAGAAGGAAAAATCTGCCTATATCTTTACGTGCCATTTTATATACGTTATTACTGTAAAAGTGGAAACATATGGTAGTTTATTTCCACGAAGGTGGGCATTGACTTAGCGTCAATTTAGGTATTCAAATGCGGTGAAAATGGTGGTTAAGGATTCACAAAGTTTGGAAATTCCGTCACCAATTTTACGAAAAGTGGCAATTTTGGTTTTCAAAAATTTGGCATTTGTACATTCAATAGGAGTTGAGTTCTGGCATTTTTTTTTGTAATGATTCATTGGTTTCTAACGCAAAACTTCCTCAAAAATTCTACAAACCACTGGCAATATTCTTGATGAATGCAAATTCCATTAAGGCTTCAAAATTTTCGGTTGTTCCTGAATTTACGAAATTTCTGCCTGGTAGTGAATTTAACAATGTTTATTAAATTTCTGTAGTAAGATTAACTATTCCATTCGATTGTTTCGAGAATATTCATTGACTATTGATTCTTGTGGGGGAAAAATCCTATTCAACTGTTTTTTGAATATTCATTAAATAAAACGCATTCATCGACTAGAACCTGCTTATTTTTTTAAGAATTACTTTCTACATGCAGAAATGTCGATAGCTTTTAGAACAATATCATACCGGATTCTACCTACTGCAGAAGATTCAATAAATAAAGTGAATTCGTCGAATAGTACGTGATTATTTACTTTCTACAAGCAAGAATTTTGACAATTTATATAACAACTAGTATATAACCCCGTCAAAAATGACGGAATGTGAAATCAATTATGGTAGTGAATCAACTAATGCTTTGTCTGCTTCGCTGGGCACGTGGACACTATATTTAAAGGGGTCTCCTTGCCCCATTCTGACACAGAATTCCCTATCAATTTAAATATAGTTGTATCTATCAAAGTTTGGAGAAAATCCCACAACAGGTCAAGGAAAGTGCCTTCCGCGAGGTCTTTCTAAGTGGTTTAACTAGTATTTATGTCATTTTCGGAGAAAACTACAGAAAACTCCAAACGGAAAAGCCGACGAGCGCGAACTGGAATCGAGCATAGAACCTCACGTCAACCAGCTTTGAGAGAAAACCTTCTCAGAACTGTTGGAGCTAATATATTTTTTAATTAAATTTAAATAAATAGAAAAGATGAGAGAGAAAACTTTCATTCAGTAAATCCTTAATTTTAAGAATTTAAATCGCAGTTGTTATTAATTTTATTTGTGACGGACTAGACTTTAAATTGTATTCTTGTCCAATTTGAATTACTAAATATTTATTTACCTTTATGGATTTTGGTGTGCTAGTGTATCTGCATGTCTTTCTTATAAATAATACAGAATTTTTAATTTAAGAAAAATAATTCACACTTAATAAGGAAATAATATAGCGTGAAAGACATGACAAATAACATACACGATTTAAGTTATTCATTTTTATCACTCAATTGCTCTCAGTTGAGTCATATCACTTAATTGATCATCATATCACTCAATTGAAACGCATTTGAAGTTCAGAAATATTAAACTATATAAACAAGACTCTAAGTTTTAAATTTTTAATAAATATAACGTGATAGATCTGACATGTGTAAAAATTTAGAATTACCGTTTGCGTACTGAATTTTAAAATTAAATTTTCTTTTTTTAATTAATAATGTACAAAATAATAATAATAATAATGTTGAATGTGATACATTATTTGATAGTTTCATAAGTTTTATATTTAGAAAATTTAAAAATAATTGAATTAGTTGTAAAGTGAAAAGTGGTCTTCTTGTTCACTCTCGAAAGAAATTAAACCCAATATGAAAATAAGTAACATAGTGATAGACAAAGAATCATCTACTTTCTTGCTGCCCTTTCCTCCTACTAAAGAAATATATGTAGCACTTACTGATACTTTAAAAAAATTGCAACCCAGCCGTAAGTGACATTTTTATACCATGTTCAGACAGAAATACATTTCATTTTGTTACCCCCATGAAGATAAATTCTTATAAATCTAAAGTTTTTTTTTTTTTTTTTAAAGGACAGAGGACCACTCAATCTGCGGATTTTTACGATACCAGTTTTACGATAGTTGGACAATTATCGAAATCGAAAATTTATCGGAAATAGAATTGAATAATTTGAAAGCGATGTTATAACTTGGAGAAAAAAAAAAAAAAAAAAAATCTCCCTCCGTCCTAAACTAAATCTTGCTTTTGCCAGAATTTCACCAAAATATTTTTTTTTTTTTTTTCAAAGAAAAAGAAAAGAAAATGAAATAATCAGTACTGATACAATCACTATCGAAAAAGTTCAACGGATCTATGGTTAATGCTATACAGTTTGTACTGTGGATTTTCTGTTGACAGCTGTTATTGAAGCTGTGTTGTGTTTATATTAAAAATATCTTCGTGGTGTAGGTGTTAGGGCCGATTGACAACACGAGAGTCCTACGCGTGGGGGGAAATGCCTTTCCGGTGGGTGGGGGGGAGAGGTTTACTTACTAAGAGGCCCCAGACTGTATTCACGCGGGTTTCGGAAAAAACCATAGAAAACTCCGAACGGCAAATCAACGAGCGCGACCTGGGATCAAACCCAGAACTTTTAGTCTTCCAGCTTTGATAGCAGAACCGCTTGAACTGAAATATTTAAAAGTCTAAATTGATTAAAAGTTTATAATTAAAAGTGCAGACTATAATAATTAAGCAATCTCAACAAAATTAGTTATTAAAAATTATGTTTTAAATAAATAAATTTGTTTTCTTTAATTAGAATATTTTATTAAATAATTTTTAAACAGCTTTCCTTTATCTCTATATATTAAAAAAAAAAGTTACTGTCACTGGCGTCAAATTTTTTTGTCTGCGACAGCATCTTCTAGCGGAGGGCAGAGTCCTTCGCGTAATGAAAGGTATCAATGTGTTCCGAATACTCAAAGTAAGACATTTCAGCTGCTTAGAAATTTCTATCTTACCTGCTTTTTACTCCCCCTGCCTCGCGGTTAAAGTTGAAAGTTTTACAAAATCTCATCAATGTGCATATTTCGCACACTTAACACCCACACAACAAAATTCGCCATTTTTAGGTAATTTGGACGGATTTAAGCTTCAAAATGTGGTTTTTGCCCCGCCCGCCCCAAGGGGGAGGGAGGGGATAAATTTCCAAAATTACTTTATATTGCATGTTGTATACACATACCTAACCGACACATAAAAAAATTGAGATCCTGAAATTATTTAAAACTGAGCTATGCTTTAAACCTTTTTTTTAAATCTCTCCCCCCGCTCTTAAAGGAGGGAAGGAGGAGGGAATTTCGCAAAATCTCTTCATACTATGAGTTAGATACATATAATCGTCCCTTACATAAAAAATTTCCAACCTAAGATAATTTAGTGCAGCGTTACGCATGAATACATGTTTTTGCCCCCATTTTCCAAAGAGTGGTAGGGTGGAATTTCACAAAATCCCTTTGTAGTGTGTGCTCAGTTCGATTTCCTCGTGTATTGAGTACCATTTTTCGAAAACCTTTTCCCTTTCCCCCCAGGGTGGTACCTTCTTCAGGTATTCAGGGGGGAGTCACGCACCCCGGGCCCTAGTGATCTTTTTTTCCTCTCTTTTTTTTTTGTCTTACTCCCATTCCCTTTTATTTCTTTCACTTTTGTTTTGTTTTTTTTTGGTTTTGTTGCCAATCAGTTTTTGGTACTTACATGTTCCTGTTGTTTTGTTTTTGAAAAAAAAAAAAAAATCTGTAAAAAATTATAAAATTTGAAAAATAAACAAAAAAATGAAACTGCTCACTTTGCTCACTCACCTTTTTAGTTTTACTCACCTTGTTTTTACTCACATTTTGTTGGTCTTGTTCTCATTTGTTAAGCTAAAAACCATAAAATTACTAATCTATTAATTAAGCTAAATCCGGTGTAGTTGTGGCGCTGGCTATTGGGTTGGCGATTTGGTGAGGGTTTCACGGTAGTCTAGCCTTGGGGTCACACTGGGAGACTGGTGCCCTTGGTGAATGTGAGACAACGGTGACTACTCGAACGAGAAACACCGGACTAACACGACTACCACATGTGTTTCCTAAGCTGGGTCAACAGTATGGTAGCTGGTGAGTGGTTATGGGTGTCCCAGAGAGGATTCTTAAAAACCCTTTGCGTTTGTGTGGTGGAAGAAACACTCTGACTTGTGGGACTAAGGAAACCCTCACCCCTTTCTCTCTTTTTCTAATGATGGCGACAAATATAGGAAATACGGATAATGCGACTGGCTCGGGGCATGCGAACTCAAATTCTTGGGCTGATAGAGTGGAGAAATTTTCTTCTACCATAAATGAGAATATCTTCCATAGTAATGAAGCGAGATTTTTTGTGGTTAAAAGAGTAGGAGATTTTTCCAAAACTTCTCCTTTCCTTATTCATAAGGCACTTCAATCGATGGTAGGGGAACCAAAATCTGTTAAAAAACTTCAGTCAGGAGAACTGTTAATTGAATTGTCAAACAGTGTGGAAGTATCTAATTTTAAAAAAATGTAAACAATTTGGAAATATACCAGTAACTATTAGTGCACATAGAACCCTAAATACAAGTCGTGGTGTAATATCAGAGCCTGACCTTCAGTATATTCCAGAAAGCGAAATTCTCGAAAACCTGAAAAATCAAAGAGTCATTGCAGTCAGACGGATAACAATTTTCAAAGAAGATAAGCAAATCCTTACTAAACACATAATTTTGACAATTGATTCTCCCACTCTTCTACGTTCTATAAAAGCTGGTTACCTCGAATGCCCTCTAGGACCATATATCCCAAACACCTTACGCTGCTTCAACTGCCAACGATTTGGACACTCTAAAATATCATGCCGTGGGAATATGACGTGTGCCCGTTGCGGGGCAGTTGGTCATGATAACCAGAACAATGAAGCCCCAATTTGCTGTGTAAATTGTAAAAAAGAACATCCTTCATAGTCAAAGTCTTGTGAAAAATGGAAATCAGAAAAGGAAATCCAGACAGTTAGAACAAATCAGAATCTAACCTACATAGAAGCAAGGAAGATAATCCAGTCTAGAACTCCTACTGTTGGAAAAACATATGCCTCTGCAGCTTCATCACAAACTAATAAAACTTACAAAACCATAGCTACACAAACTGATAATTACAAAAATAATTCTCCTGAAAATAATATAAAAAAGGACAGTTCTCTCAGTTTGCAGACAAACCCTAGTCAGTCTTCACCTAAACCTGTCTTCCCCCCAAAAAATACCAAAATAATAAAAAAATCTCCAAAATGGAAAAAAACTTCTTCCCTTGTCACTGAAGCATATAAAATCAACTTCTCCAAATAATGCACCTAAAAAGAAAAAAAAAAAAAAAATGAAACTAAGCCTCTATCAAATAAAAAGGATGTATGTCTCCATCTACATCCATCTGACGAAGAGGGCATGTCAACTGCGTCTGAGGAAAACGATGTAGATGTTTTAATCTAAAGAAAAAAAAAAAAAAAAGACTAATTTTATTTGTTGGAACTGCCGTGGTTTAAATAACAAACGAGATGAAATTAAAGACATAATCTCTGATCATCGGCCACTTTGCTTTGCTTTTCAAGAAGCCTACCTTAAACAAAATGATAAATTTAAAATTTGTGGCTTTAATTGAAGACTTCCTCCAAGCAGAAAAGACTTCCCCCAAGCTGATAAAGCTACTGGTGCAGGGTTGCCAAATTTGGCCTTTTTTTTAATTCAAAAGTCACCAATAATTTTTGTTTGTAACGTTTGACTAATCACTTCGAAGGTTGGTAGAATATTATGTATATCAAATGTCACTTCTGAAAATTATTGGTGACTATTGAATAAAAAAAAAGGCCAAATTTGGCAACCCTGTACTGGTGGTGTAGCTCTTTTAATAGCAAATAATGTTCCCCATGCAAATATACCTTTAAACACAAATATTCAAGCTATAGCTGTCCAAATCCAAAATCCATATCAAGCTGCTAATAACTGTCTGTACTATTTATTTACCACTCAATATGTCTGTACAAAAACAAGATCTCAATAATCTAATTTTGCAACTGCCTACCCCTTTTTTAATTTTTGGCGACTTTAATGGACATAACCCGCTTTGGGGGAGCCCAAATATTAATTCCCGTGGACAGATTATTGAAGAAGTTATCAATGATAGCTCTTTATGTCTTTTGAACAATGGAGACAATACTTACTTTCACGAACCATCCAGGACCTTTCATGCTATAGACCTGGCAATCTGCTCACCAATTCTTTACCCATACTTTAATTTCTTTATTTGTGACAATCTCCATAATAGTGATCATTTTCCTCTGTTTTTATCTCTCTATGATTTTAACCAAGTTAACCATAATTATAATCCTCGTTTTATTTATGACAAAGCCAACTGGACTACCTTCTCTCGAAATGCCTCCATTACATCTGACATGATTGAGGGTGATATAAAAAGTGTAGTTTCACGAGTCACCCAATGCATTATCAATTCTGCCAATGCTTCAATTCCAAAATCCTCTGGCTGCTCCAGTAAACATCCACGTCCTTGGTGGAATGAGGATTGCAGACTTGCAAAAAGGTGCCAACAGAAAGCACGGGGAATTTTTCGGAGGTACCCTACTACAGCAAATTATATAGCATATAAAAAAGCTAGAGCAAGTACACGGGGAGTTCGTAGGAAATGCCAAAAAGAATCCTGGATTAATTTTGTCTCTAGCATTAATTCTAATACTAGTAGCAAACAACTGTGGCATCATGTCAAGAAAGCTATGGGTATTTATCATAACCAAAGTATCTCCTTTCTTAAAGACAATAATCAAACCATCACTGCACCCAAAAACATAGCGAACACTATTGGTAAAACATTATCCCACATCTCTAGCTCCAACTCTTACTCTCAGCCCTTTTTGACCTACAAACTCAATTCTGAATGTTCTACAATTAACTTCAGGTCACGGTCTTTACATGACTACAATAACCCATTCACAGATAACGAACTTAAGAATAGCCTAAAACACACCCATAATTCTGCTCCTGGACCTGATGGTATTACTTATATAATGATCAAACATTTATCTAAAGCATCTCTCAAAAATCTGCTTCAACTTTTCAATAGAATATGGACTGAACATGTCCTTCCACTTGCTTGGCATGATGCTATTGTTATACCCTTTCCAAAACCTGGTAAAGATACCAGTGACCCCAAAAATTACAGGCCGATCGCCCTCACTAGTTGCCTGTGTAAATTGCTCGAAAAAATGGTAAATACCAGGCTTGTTTTTATCCTCGAAAAAAATAATCAAATCTCTCCTTGGCAAAGTGGCTTTAGACACGGCCGTTCCACTATTGACAATATCTTATTGCTAGAGACTAGTATGCGAAGTGCTATTGTTAAACGTAACCATTTGGTCTCTGTTTTTTCGACATTGAAAAAGCATATGACAAAACATGGCTTTATGGCATTTTAAAGGACCTTTTTAATTTGGATTTTAGAGGAAATCTTCCTATTTTCATAGAGAATTTCTTAAGGGTCAGACGCTTCGAAGTTCGAATTGGATCAGTTTTTTCTGATTTTTACTTTCAGGAGGAGGGTGTTCCCCGAGGTAGTGTTTTAAGTGTAACACTTTTCTCCATAAAAATTAATGGTATACTCAATCAACTGCCTCCAAGTGTTCACGCTAGTCTGTATGTTGACGACCTGCAAATTTCTTGCCAGGGAAATGATATGCGTTTTATTGAGCGCCAGCTTCAACTAGCCATCAATAATATTACCAAATGGACAAATAAAAATGGTTTCACTTTCTCAATTGACAAAACACATTGTGTGAATTTTTGCCGCAGACGAGTTCTTCATCCCGATCCAGAGATTTTTATTAACAATAGAATTATTTCTGTAGTTGACACTGCCCCCTTTTTAGGCGTTATCTTTGACAAAAAGCTGAATTTTATGCCACATATTTTAAATTTAAGGACAAAATGTGATAAAACAACTTTCAAATACCTCTTTGGGAGCAGATCGCATTTCATTACTGAAAATCTATCGATCTGTTATCCGTTCTAAATTAGATTATGCCTGTCAAGGTTATGGCTCAGCTCCTATTTCCTATCTTAAGAAATTAGACACAGTACATCACAGTGCGCTTAGATTTTGTTCAGGGGCTTTCCGCACTTCTCCAATCCTTAGTCTTTATGCTGACTGTGTGGAGCCTTCTCTTGCCAATATTAGACAACAACTATCGTTGGATCTCTACTATCGTATTCGTTCACATCCTAATCATCCACTTCATCCTCATTCAAATAACAACGATGAAAATCTCTTTCTGATTCGTCCATCTTGCATTCCACATTTTGGTCTTCGGATTAAAGACTTTCTTGCTGGCACCCCTCATTTTCACACAAAAGTTCGTCCTCGTTCCTTTTTAAATGCGACTCCTTGGAACTCCCAAGTTATTTCTCACCTTCATCCTTTTTAGTGGTTTTAGGAAATCTGACACAGGTGCTTCAATTTTTAAGGCACTTTATGCTGCTCATCGAAGCGTTTATCAGGATTATATTGAGATTTTTACTGATGGCTCTAAAACTTGCAATCAGGTTGGTTGTGGTGTTGTTTCAGATGAAACCATTTTTAGTTATCGACTTCCATGCTCATTCTCCATTTTCTCTGCAGAGTTTTTTGCAGTTGAAGTTGCACTTAATTTTATTTCATCTCATCCCAACAGGAAATTCATCATTTACACTGACTCTAAGAGTGTCCTAGATTCTCTTTCTTCTAACTCTTGTGCACTTTCTTTTATGTCAGTTTTAAAAACCTATAATGATCTTTTAAAAAAAGGCTTTGACATATTATTCTGTTGGGTTCCTGGTCACGTTGGCATCAAGGGCAATGAATGAGCAAGACAGGCATTGATAGATATTAGTTGTCCAGTTCCATATGAGAATATTAAGCATTCCTTTAAAGGTTTCTTGAAAAATATGTGGCAAAGAGAGTGGAATTATCAGACCAATAATAAATTACAGGGAATCAAACCACACATTTCATTTAGGCCTACACTTACTCCTAGGAGTTATGATGTGATAATTACTCGTCTCAGGATTGGGCATTCGAGGCTCACACACAAACACTTACTTCTTGGAGAACAGGAACCTACCTGCCCCAAATGCCACTTCAGCTTACCGACTGTTAGCCATATCCTCACCGATTGCTCTTCCCTTCGTCATCTGTACAGGCACTATTTTAATTCATCATAACCAAATTTGACTAACATGTTGGGTATTAAACCTCATAATCATCTGACCAACTTTTTAAAAGAGGCAGGTTATTACTACGATATATAATTTTATTTACTTTATCATTCTTTATCTCTGGTTTTATCATTTACACGGTCATTTTCTACATCTCATTTTATTACATACATTGTTTATAACTTTTACATCTTGTTTTATCTTATACACTGTTTACTCTATTTTTAATCATATATATCTAACATTATATACATCTTTTACTATTCTAATTTTTTTTAGACTCTGGATGGGATCCTCCATCCAGACAGTAAAGTTTGGCGCAGTATATCCAATTCTGGATCTTGCGCCACTAAAAACCAACCAACCAACCAACCTTTTCCCTTTCCTCTCCCCCCCCTCCCTTAAAAATCTAAAATTCCAAATTCGCAGAAAATAATTTTTTTGTACTCAAGTCTGGTCTTTCTATCTGCAATTTCTTCACCCTTAAGTAATTTGGAGCCGACTTATGCCTTCTGCCCCCCAAGGGGGACAGGGGGGTATTTTGCAAAATTCCGCCTTATGGAGGGGGGGGGGGGTCAGGCTCTGAAAACCAACCTGGTCACTAAAATTTGTGATCCTCTTTCCCACGGAATCGTCATGGCAGTGTTGAGTCAGTGAATCAGCGAGTTTACTCTTTTATATGTACAGATTTGTTTATATATTTTATGGACTACTTGGCTTAAGATTGCTGCCTCAAAAATTTTTCTTGGCAAATTTTGGTCAAGGCAAATTGATTTTGGTTTTCTCGGCAAAATTTTCTTGAAAAAATTTTTCTTGGCGAAAACTATCCTATCTACTTCAGTATTAAATAAAAATATACCCAGGATTATCAACAAATAAAGCTCTTTAATACTGATCTGAATTAGCTTTCATTTTCTTATTATTTAATTTTGATAATGACGTCATGTTGTCATGTGCCTAAGGAAATTTAATATTTAATATTTTTTTCATTATTATTCGCGTGAAATATTCTTTGGCAACAATTAAAAATTAAAATAAATTATTTTAAATTTTTATTATAGTAGAGATATCTATATTATATAGAAGATTAATTAAAAATTTTAATAATTTTTTTATTATAATTCGCGTGAAAATATATTTTATTAGATGTGGAAAAATAAATTAACTCGTAAACGTCTTTGGCAACAATTAAAAACTAAAATGAATTATTTTAAAGTTTTATTATAGAAGAAATATCTATATTATATAGAAGATTAATTAAAAATTTACATTTTTACGGTATAAATAGTAGCCTATTTATTGTCTTATTCCAGACTTCTATCTATCTCTGTACAAAATTTCATCCACACCCGTTTAGCTGTTGTGGCGTGATTGAGTAACAAACATCCATCCAAACTTTCGCATTTATAATATTAGTATAGATTAGTTATCATGTGCATGTGTTCGATTGAGTTATTTTGCTGTCAAATTGACAAAATTTTAATGTTAAATTTCAAAACTTTGTCGTTCTTGGCGCTTATTGTATTTGGTGATCAAAAACGTAATACTAAAATCTACATGCCACATGTATATTTTCGTAATATCCATTGTACGAAATATTGTTTCATATTATTCATTACTCTCTGAATATAAGTTGTTAAAATAACCACGATTTTTGAAAGGAATTAAATTATGTTCGCCAAATAATTTGGCGATATATTTTTTTTTTCTGCCATGGATGACGGATATGAAATCTATTCCGCTGCAACATATTAGTATCTTATATCATATACTTTATTTAGATATTTGAAAACAAATTTAACTTCAAATTATGATAGAATATTGATCATTTTCCTTTTAATTAGTATATTAGTTGGATATTTATTGTGTAAATATCACCCTTTGAAATGAAGTGATGAAGTATTTGTGTTTTCAATTCAATATGGAAGTTTGCCATGTTTTTTTTTCTATAGTTTTGAAATTAAAAATTCAAATTTTGTCAATTTTACATCAAAAATAACTTAAACTAACGAATGGACATGATAACTAATACATATCTATACCAAAATACGGGGATTAAAATCGGGAAATAATTTTCCTCAATTTTTTATAATTTTTTACGAAAATCCAATATGCGTTTAACATGGGAAATATTTTTCTTGCATCCACGAACGGCCAGTGACGTCATTTCGCTTGCGTATTTCTTTTCCTTGGCGAAAAATGTCCGATCTACTTCAGCATCAAAATTTTAAAAAAATGTCCAGAATTATCAATAAGAAAATACCTTTAATATAATGCTGAATTAGCTTTTGTACCAATCGTGTTCCATCCGCCGTACTAAAAAAAAAAAAAAAAAAAAAAAAAAAAAAAATATCTGAAGTTGAGGTATATATATAAAAAAAAAAAAAAAAAAAAAAATGCTGTGAAATAAAATTCAGAAAAAATATGTTCGATTTGTAATATTACTATTTTATTTTAAAATTATAAAATTTCATTTTATGTTGAAAAAAAAAAAAATAAATAAATAAAATACCTCGTAAACTTTTTTGGCAACAATTAAAAATTTAAATGGCTTATATTTAGTCAATTACCAGTTTTTTATTTTCATATTTTAATTAATTTTAAAAAAATCTAATAAAATTTTCGTTATAAATAGTGAACTATGTTCTGTTCCAGACTATTCTCCACATCTGTACCAAATTTCATCCAGATCCGTTTAGCCGTTGTGGCGTGATTGAGTAACAAACATCCATCTATCCAAACTTTCGCATTTATAACATTAGTATAGATAGATAAACGAAGTGATTGCAATCCGCGTTTGTAATGATCGATAGATGGCGCTTTTTCAGCTTTTTTTGTTTGTAAATATAACAGCCACTGGTATTTAAGTAGTAACACAAATAGAACAATAATAATGTTCGTGCTATAATTTCTCCGCCATTACATCATGGAAAATTGATTGTTTTTGGAAAAAATATTTCAGTTTATTCAAAGTTCGATCGGAAGTTGATTTTTAATTGAAGCTGAACAAACATTAGTCTCAAATCATCTGATTAATTCCTTACTTCCATTAGCCGAAGCAACTGAAATTTTAAATTTGTCATTTGGAAATAAATGGAAGCTTAATTCTATATTTCATTATCCTTTGGAGTCGCACTTTGGCACACAACAGTATGTGTTATCTTTTTTACCGGATTTATTGATTTTTATTCAATAAATATATGTAAAACTAAACATCGGCAAGCAAATGGCGTCCCGATGAAAGCCGAAAGCTATTCATGTTATATGTAATTTCACCTTAGCCCACCAGAGGGCGAGCATTTCATTACAATCGTGGATAGGTCGATTTCTAAAGAAATCAACCAAAAAATCATCCAGGAAAACTGATTTTAGTACAACTAGTGCTGGACGATATCAGAAATTAAATATCGCTATATATCACCAAGTTAATATCGATATTAGTGATATATTGCGATATTTCTTTCAAGATAGGAAAAAATAGACATTTGTTATTTTTTAAAGACATAGGCACACGAATTTTAAAGTATACAAGTATAGAGTGTTTTCCATGTATTTTCTGGTATATTACTACCATAACTTTATCATTTAAAAAAAAAAAAAAAAAAAAAAAAAAAAAAAAAAAAACCATAAAAAGTTAATCAATATTTTGTGTTTCTTATATCTTATACTATTGCCTTTTGTATACCTCTGTATAGTTTGTCCTCTATTCTTCCCATTTTAAGCTTTAATTATTTTAAAATCATATTTTAACACAGCTAATATGTGATCATTTCTACCAAGTATATCAAAATTCATAATTGTACTAAAAATAAAGCTTAAGAAAAATTGTCTTAAGATGTAGGCATTAAATAAAAAGGAAAATCATTTTAAATAGTTAAGAAATGCCATTGGATACACCTTTTTTGGTCGTAGAGAGTAATATTTTTTACTTAAAACTCTTATATGCATCCTAAATGTCAGTTACTTGTCATTTTTATTTTTGTATCTGCTTACCAAATCATTACAATATTTTTTAAATGTATATGTATTCAATTCACATTCGTAATAGTTTCACAACAATTGAAAATTGAATTATATATATATTATATATATATATGTGTATACATTGTCAGTATAAAAATTATATTATTTAAACAAAATTATGTTAAAGTTTCATTTTGTTACTTAAAGTAACTCATTTTGCATTTAAACCAATTTTATTTAACATGTACGGCTTAAAGAAAGAAAGAAGGAAAAGGAAAGAGAAAAAATAAATGCTACATAAAAAAAGTAATAAACTATCCAATATTATATAATTCTATAAAGAAACTGTTACTGTAAAATTACTGAAGATAAAACTTTATTTTTACATCAGTCAGATAGCACCCTTTCTCCCTTCCCATGTTATCCAATGGGATTTTTGTCGCGTCGTTTTATAAAAATATTTTATTAAAAAATGAACTTTTTCGAATTCTGTTTTTTGAATATTACTCTTTGAATAGGTCGTCTTTTAGCTTAAATTCTGTTTTTTGAATATTACTCTTTGAACAGGTCGTCTTTTAGCTTAGTGAGCAATTTCTCGAAAAAATAAATTTTAATATTTTACTTAGAGATCCACAATTAGAGTCCATAATTTACTTATTGAAATAAAATATTTAAATTAATTTTTTCGAAAAATTGTTCACCAAGCTAAAAGGCGACCCGTTCAAAGAGTAATATTCAAAAAACCGAATTCGAAAAACTTCATTTTTGAATGAGATTTTTTTATAAAACAAAGCAACGAAAATCCCATTGGATAACATGGGAAAGGAGAAAGGTAGCTATCTGACTGAAGCAGTGATGCCAGATGGTCGAAAATTATTTCCCCAACTAGGTCTTCAAATTTCCCCAAATCAGGGGTTTTTTTTTTCGAAAAAATCCCCAACTTAATTTTTACTAAAAACGGAAAATATTTTTTTTTTCAAAAAAAAAAATATCAAGCAGATTTTTCTATGATTTAAGCTCAAATTTTTCCCCAAATGAAGGCAATTTTTGAAAAAAATCCCCAAATAACAATAAACCTATCGAAAGTCTCTAGTCGTAGGGATAAATCATTACGTTGCCAACATTGACAGAAATTTGAACTCCCCAGATTTGTCCCGAAAAAATTTAGAATTCCCCAAAAAAGTCCCCACAAACATTTGGTCCCCAAAATTGTCCCCAGAAGCCTAAAAAATCCCCAAAATGGGGACAAAATCCCAAATCTGGCATCACTGGACTGAAGTACAGCCCAAAGCGAGTTAAACACATGTTGAAGGTCGCATCTTATTCGCCAGAATTTATAGATACTTTGAAATAAACCAATATCAATGAACCAATAGCAGGAAATGAGCTAAAACAAGAGATATTGTTTTCATTCGTCATAATAAGCGTTTGTTTTTATATCGCCTTTGTGGTTACTGTGGTATTACACCTACGATCCACGAGTGGTGATGTGCAATATTATCAAATACTAACGGTAGTATAAATTCTTTCATATTATCGTTTAGGGTCAGTAAATGCATGAAAGTATCAATATACTGTGGGAAGTCAATATACTGTGGGAAGTCAATATACTGTGGAAAAAGCGGATGGCTTTCAATAAATACTGTTTATTTTTTTATTATGTGGTGGACTTATTAAAACAGTGATATTTTAGATTTGAGGTTTCGCACGCATGAATAAAGGAAGAGGAAGTATATGCATTGTGTGAGTGATCGTTTGGGGTGGGGTTATATTTTTTTATTTTATCAGTGAGGGATGGGAGAAAAATAAGAGAATGGGTATTAGTATAAGATATTGCGCGCTCTTTTTGTTCGGCTTTCGTTCGCTGATCGTGGTTCGTTCGCTCGGGTTTCATTCGGGTTTCATTCGTGATGCGCACTAGCGCGGAAGCATAATTCTATTAATCCGTGGTTGGCGTTTAACGGTACTTATCGGCATATCGATTGATCGCGCGGTACGCACTAGGTAATATCGTTAAAGGGATATATCGTCAGAGCAAAATCTTAAATATTGTTATCGGGATATTTAAAAAATATCGATACTTGGGGATATATTGATAAATAATCCAGCCCTAAGTACAACATATATTAGCATCGTAAACTAAAATAGCACTTTATCAATGTGTAAAAGAAATTTTAAATTAAAAATGACGTCAATTTTTGTGAGATGCATAATTTATTTATTTATTTACTTTATTTTTTTATTATTCATGTTTAGATAAATGTATTTATTTTCCTGTTGAAAAAAAAAAAAAAAACTACTTTTTTTTTTTTTCTTTTGGCAACAATTAAATTATGGATAACATTTAAATGGCTAATTTTTTGCTATTATTAACCTATAGGGCAGTTCCTTGTTTGTAAACAAACATCTCAATTTTTATGAGTGGTTGGCAAAAAGGCTTGGGAAAAGCATAGCGATGGCGGATCACCAATATAGTAAATTGCGCGGGAAAGTCGAGCGCGCTTTTTTTCCAACCACCAGACGTCACGAGGAAATGCTCTATTATTTTCATATTTTTATTAATTAAAAGAAAACTAAACAAAAATTCGAAATTCTGACTTCGATGTGCACAATGATCCTTCTGGGGGCACCTTTGCGAATCTCGTGACTGTCCGAGCTACCGTTTTCGAGAACAGTGAAATATACATTTACAAATATTGCTCACTTAATAGTATAAGTTTTTTTTTTTTTTTGGGGGGGGGGGGGCAACAATTAAATTATGGATAAAATTGAAATACAAATATAGAGTTCTAACAACCACGTGACTTTCTTCTTAGCAACCGTACTTTGCTGAAGGACAACGCTAATTTTTCCATGCCTTTGGAAGCGTAGTAGTCGAATTTTTTTATGCTTTTACAAATACATTTACAACACTGTGTTACAATAAATTTGCAACACTATTCCGCAATGATAAAATGGGTCAGTGGGGTCAACTGTCCCTCAGCAAACATGCTCGTGACGTCATCTGTTAGAACTCTATTGCTCACTTAATAGTATAAGTTTTTTTTTTGGGGGGGGAGGGGGGGCAACAATTAAATTATGGATAAAATTTAAATTGCTAGTTTTTTGCTATTATTAGCTTATTCTTTTCATATTTTTATTAATTAAAAGAAAACTAAACAAAAATTTGAAATTCTGACTTCGGTGTGCACAATGATCCTTCGGGGGGCACCTTTGTGTTAAATCTCGTGACTCTCCGAACTACCGTTTTCGAGAACAGTGAAATATACATACAAATATTGCTCACTTAATAGTATAAGATTAGTGCAATAGGTAAATTTCTAAATAAATAAACCTAAAACAAAATATATCTTAAATTTATGCTGCTATTAATTTCCTTACGAAAAAACTAACAAGTAAACTAAGATGAAAATAAATATATAAAAGTAAAGTAATTAAAGTGAGATTTAAAATTTAAATTGTGAATGGAAAATTGAAAGACATAAAATATATATTAAGAATAATCGGCTTTTCAAACCTTTTTCTGACACAGATGATTCAATGGAATGATATTTTCAAAGGCTATAATTTCGTAATAAATTTCGATTTTTTAACACTTGAATTTCAAACAAAATCCTTTAACAGATGTTCCTGCTGTATCATCAAACATCTGATACTTATTAAATTAAATTATTTATTCTAGATTTGAAAAGACGTACTTTTCATGGAGTTTAAAACTTAATTAGCTAATTAATTTAAACAAACATTTTCATTTATTTATATATTTTGCGGTAACAAAATGCGGTAACATTAAACACCCTTACGCTCACGTACATATATATAAATTGAGAGTGAGTCTAATTTTATTCGTGAGAACTTAAGATACATTTATTAAATAATGATACTTATTTCGGCAAGTTTAGTTTTCTTTTCAGAACTTCAACACTTTCTACAAACTATTAAACGATAGTTTAGTTAAAGAAAAATCATTGAAGGAAGTTTATCTTTGTTAGAGATGTATTGAAAATAAAATCCGATACGAAAACTTAACAAAGTTGATCTTTAATATATAATAACTGTTGGATTTTTATATGCTATTTACTTTTTAAAGATGCAGTATCGTCATGAACGAACAAAGAGAAAAAAAAGTAGGAAACATGAAAAGGAGAAAAAAAAATAATATTGGTCAAGAAATACATTTTTAAAGGAAGTTCAGGAATTCCTAGAAATATTTTCTTTAATAACCTGTAACTTGAAAATGTAATGTCGAGTAAAAATTAATATAAATATGAACTAAAAAGAAATTTATATAATTTAAAAGGTTAAAAGACTGAACAATTAAAAAAAAAAAAGTATATTCTAACAAATTGTAATTTATCGAGAACAAATATGAACACTTTTGGTGTTTCGCAATTCAGTCTCGTAGGGTTTCATTAAATTTATATCCTCATTAAATTGTATTTTCTTAGCTTTCAGACCAACAAATTTTAATACTGGTGTTTCTAAGTAAAATTTTTATTTAAGAACTGAAATCTTTTAAGAAATTTAAAAAAGCAACTTTTTCATAAAAGTAATATTAAAAAGCGCGAAAGTTATGTATTATGTTATGCAGCTGTGTATTCTGTTAATTTATTCAAATTTTAATTTTTGTAGAGCAATATAAGGTTATTTTATAGAAACTTTCACAGACATAAAACAGTTCAAATCTGTATTAGCTATGAAAACTTAAGATTTCTGTTTAAATTTAACATATTAAATTTATAAACTAGTGGATCTGCAGATCAGGAGCCCCAACGTCCTATCTGCATTACGCATTATTCAACAGATCATTTTTATTTATTCCTTATTGTATAACATATATTGATTTGATTGACTTCCTACATAAACAGAAAAGTTTCTGAGGGGGTTCTCCTAATCCTCCGCTGTATTTCTCTATAACTGTGTGTATATATATGTATTCCGAATAACTGATAGTCATGTAACAATTCCCTGTAACTAATAAATATTTGTACCATATTTCATGCAAAATGATTACATAACATATCTGAATTATTTTGTGTGACCCTGTAACATAATTGTCAATTCTATGCTCACACTTTTCCACAGAAAACATGCTTTTAAAATTCTAATAAAATTTCATTATATTTAATGGGGTGTGACCATGTTAAAATAAACTTTTAAGAAATACCGACTATAGACTGTAATAGTACGAAACTCTTATGCATCCCGGAAAAGAAGCCACAGTAATTACATAAAATTAAAAAGAATACACCTATTTAATTATAACTCATCAATATTTTAACCTAATTTGACATTTGGGTGATTGCAGAATGTCATCCGAATTCATTTGTGTGGTCCCGTAAATAAATCATTTAGTCTATATACATCCCCTTTTCTAGAAATAAACACGCTTTTATACATCTTCATACTGTACGTTAATTACTATTATCTTGAATGCAGCATAAAAGCGTTAAAATGCGTTTAAATAAAAAAATTTCTATAGGCAATAATGTCATGAAATTCTTTTGTGTGTCTCTGTGAACAGATCCATAAATGTTGTATACATCAGTAAAAACTATTAAACTTATTCTACTTTTTCATGAATAATTGTTCGAAATTTGAAATAACTTGGATGATTACGTGATGTTGTCGGAACACTTTTGTTAAGTCCTGTATATTAATTAGGAACCCTAAGAGTGCATATATTCAGCAGAATACATCAGTTTAAGTATCACAGTAATGTACGCTGATTTCTTTTTGTTTAATGCAGAGTAACGATGTCAAAATTCGTTTAAACGAAATTCTCCCCATAGGCCGTAATTATATGAAAAACTTTGGCGTATCCCTGTACACAGTCCATAAACAATATAGACAAAAAAAATTATACAGCTTTTTCTATACAAAGCCTAAAGGTGTGTATCAATTTGCAAGTTAATCGGAGGATGCTTGCTGTCGTTATTGCAGTACATACAAATTCTGGCCATGGGCCGTAATGATAAGAAAAACTTTGTTTGGTCCCTGTACACGAATTACAAAAGGAATAATACTTAAAACTACACAGCTAATTCCCCGTGGCTCATGAACATGTGTACCAAATTGCAAGTCAGTCGCGAGATTTTTGAGGCCGCTATCGCGCGACAAACCGACACACAGACGGAACCCAAAATCTTGGAGTCTCCACAGGGAGTCCTCCACTGACATTTCGGCAATAACTAGTGGATTTTCGGATCAGGGGCCTCATCGTCCTATTTGCATCACGCATTATTCAACTGATCATTTTTTAATTATTCCACATAATCGAATATATATATATATATATATATATGACTTCCTACATAAACAGAAACGTTTCTAAGAGGGGTTGCCGCCCCTGTCAACACCCCCGCTGTATCTCTCTTTCTATAACTATATATTCCTAACAACCGATTGTCTTGCATTAATTCCTTGTAATTCCTAAATACTTGTACCAAATTTTATGCAAAATTATTACGTAACACATCGGAATTATGTTGTGTAACCCTGTAAATAAATTACCAATGCCCACACTTTTTCACAGAGAAACCTTCCATTAAAATTCTAATAAAATTTCATATTTAATGTGGTGTAACTATGTTAAAGTGCACTTTTAAGAAATACCTACTACAGACTGTGATAATACAAAATTCTTTTATGTATCCCGTAAAAGGATCCACAGTAATTATATACACTAAAATAAAATACACCTCTTTAATTAACTCATTAATATTTCAATCTAATTTGACATTGTTTGGATGATTACAGTACGTCATCGTAATTATTTTGTGCGGTCCCGTAAATAAATTATTTAGCCTATACATATCCTGTTTTTAGAGTAAACATGCTTTTAAGCATCTTTATAATGTATGTTAATTCCATTATGTTCAATGCAGCATAAACGCATTAAAGTGCGCTTAAGTAAAAATTTGTCTATAGGCGCTAATGTCACGCAATTATTTTGTCTCTCCGTAAACGAATCATAACTATTGTATACACCAGTAAAAACTATTAAGCTTATTTTACGTTTTTCATGCATAAATGTTTGAAATTTGACATAATTTGGGTGATTATGGTTCATTATCGGAGAATACTTCTGTAAGGTACTCTACATTAATTACGAAGCCTAAGAGCACATATTTTCTGCAGAAAACATAAGTTTAAGCATCTCACTAATGAACGCTAATTTCATTTTGTTGATTGCAAAGTAATGATCCTAAAATGCGTTTAAACTAAATTCACCCCATATGCCGTAATAAGAATTTTGCTTGTCCCTGTACACAATCCATAAACAATATAGACATAAAAATGTATACAGCTATTTAGTAACGTATTTTTATTAAAGTATGCCTTATTTTAAAAATTTATTAAAGCATGCGTTAAAAACATACCTGTAATCAATGGAGAATATTTTGTGAGTTCCTGTATACAAAGCAGCAACTTTATTTATGCAATTTTCACGAGAAAATACGCAGTAGTGAACTTCGTAAACAGATATAAATTTCAACCCATTCTTCATATATCCACAGAAAACAGATCGCCGAATTTTAACGCACGGATTCATATCGTAAATTTGAATTTTATAACTACAGTCATTTGCAAAGTTTAAGGCCAGTAGCTGATTTTCAGTATTTTAACACATTGAATCATTTGCGCAGATTATTGCGTCATCGTTTGTGCTGATTACATCAGACGTATTCTATTGCTGTAAAGATGGCCGGCACGTTTATCGCCAGTTATTTATTGGATTTTGCCGTAGACATTGCTGTTGTGTAATTATTGTAATGGATAAAAAAAACCTTCACTTACTGTTACAAAAAGGTCAGAAATATTGACCCTGCATAAAATTGAATTTTCTGAACGTCAAATAAGTTCGAGGGTAATTGAGAAAGACAAGCTGTGCATAAAGCTATTAATAAATTAAAAATTTCGGGAAAATTTTTGGACCTTAAGAAAAGCGGTCGTCCTAGAAAAACGAGTGCACGTGATTATCATGTATTAAGAAGGATGGCCGTTCGAGATTAAAGAACCTCCTGCAATACGATTAGACATTCTCTGGCTGCAAAAGGCACCAACGTCAGTTTGAGTACTATTTCAAGACGTTCGGCCGAAGCTTTCGGTTTATCATCCCATAAACCTGCAAGGAAACTCGACTTACTCCAAGTATATATATTTAAAAAAAAAAAAAAAAAAAAAAAAAAAACTGACTTTCGCTACACAATATCAGAATTGGACAGTACAGCAGCGGAGTAGGATCTGGTGAATGTTTTCGGATGAGTGAAGTGTGCAGCAATTTTCTGCACGTGCTACAAGTGTTCGCCGCCCATAATGAGAGATATTTGATTCAAAGTGTGAAACATCTTCCAAGTCAAATTATATGGGGTGCAATGTCTGTTCGGTACTGCTAGTCTGTATTTCTTGCCACCTAAAACCCCTGTGAAAGCGTTACCTTAATTTGTTAGGTGAAAAGTTGGAGTTTCACATGCGTATTCATAAATGTTCAGTTTTCATGCATCATGGGTATTGATTTTCTAATCAATTTGAATAAATAAAGCAGGCTGGTGTCTTAAAAACGAACTATAAGAGCGAAATAATAATTTCAATATTTTTAATCTAACTGCACACACTTCACAAAAAGTAGATATTACTGAACATAAGTATTTATATTTACAAACTATAGGATTATTTACAGAGGGCCCAAAAGTTAAAGTAAGTTCGAAAATAACTCTTATACTCGCAAAGTAGCGGCATATCAACCAGAGCTTCCCTCTTCCTTCTGCCGGTAGCGGTAAACAGAAGCATTCCGGTTTTACCCGCTTCAATTGGAGTCGAGTTTAGTTGTTCTGTTGAGTTTTGATGTTATCGCTGGCCTTGGGGAAGGAAAGTTTCCAGCTGCTCTAGTTTTTCCAACAATGGGGCTCCGTGTCACCGAGCGAAGATTGTCAAATATCTGAGGGCACATAAAATCAAAGGGCTTGACTGGCCAGGTAACATCCCAGATTTGAATCCAATAGAGAATCTGTGGTGTATTTGGAAAAATAACGCCGAAAAGTAGTCATCGACTGCTACGGCACTTGTTGAAGCAATAAAGCATATCTGGTGCACAGAAATTTCTAAAGCTTATTGCAAGTCTCTTATTTGTAGCATGCCTAAAAGGATTGCGCAAGTTATTAAACAAAAGAGGTCCTATAAAATACTGAATTTAATTACAGGAAATAACCATGTACAGTCTATTTTGTTCTTTTAAATGTAAAATATGTCTGCTATTTTTGCGGAATTCCATTAAATCTGATTTTTTTTAAACTTTTGCAAATGACTGTAAAAACAACACTGTTTAGATCTTTATTTATGCTGAAATGAACTGAAATTGACAAATACATTCAATAGTTTTAATGTTATCCATCAGATCTAATACGGACAACTGTAACAAGGGCGTATATATTATGAGTATTTCGGTTTCGTAGCTTAATTCAGAAATATACAGTACTTCAGAATAACACTTACACACTTAATGTAAAGATTAAAGTGTGCCTTAAAAATATACCTGTAATCAGTCAAGAATATTTTGTGAGTTCCTGTATACAAAGCAGTATATCTATACAAATTTCAGCAGAAACTATGCCGTAGTGAACTTGATAAACATATGTAAATTTTAAGGCATTCTTCATAGATTCACAGAAAACAGATTGCGGAATATCAACAAATGGTTCATATCAACAATTTGAATTTTTAGAAATATATTGAAAATAACACTATTTGGAAGTTTACTCAAATGAATAAATGAACTGAAATTGACATTAAATAGTTAGAATGATATCCGTCAGATCTAATACGGTACAATTGTGATGAAAGCGTATAATTTGAGTTTCGGTTTCATAGCTTAGGTCAGAAATATATATAATACTTTAGAATAACATTTACACCAGAATATTTTAATTATTAAATAAAATTGGTTTTAATAGCTATGATTGGCATTTCAAAAACGTGTTCAATCATCACAATATTTTTACTTTTCGATCATAACTATGTAAGGAAAGTATTGCAACCATGTCAAGAGTCAGACTTTGAGATTTCGGTGTTTTTATACGTTTTGAGGTGCCCTGAGTTTATTTTTACTATTTTTACGATGATGTGTGTGTGCATGTGAGTAAAATTCCCTGTTCGATTGAGCTGAAAGTTGGTAAGTGTGTTACAGGTTGCTATAGCACGAACACTTGATTTGGTGAATCTGGCACCTACAGTTTTCTTTTTACAAGGACACAAAGTTAAATTCTTTATCATTGCCCTATGGGCCCAAACAATTTAAAGAGCGATAACGCCTAAACGACTTTTTTTCCTCCTGAGCTGAAAATTTATACACATGTCAATTTATAATCAATGTCTCACGAAGTGAATAGATTTTGGTGAATCTAGCACTTATAGGTTTTTTACAAGCACGCGAAAAAAATATTTTTATCATTATGGCCTATGGCCCCAAACTTTTTAAAGTGTGACAGCATCTAAACACCTTGTTTTATTGAGCTGAAAATTTATACGCATGTTAGATTACCGTCGCACGAATTGTATAGATTTTGGTGAATCTAGTTTTTTATAGATTTTTACAGGCTCACAATGAAAAAATCGTTATCATTACTATCTATGAGATCAAATTATTTGAAGTGCAATGTCACAAAATTAAACAATGGGGGGGGGGGGGGGTACTTAATAATCCTATTATAGTTTTCACTTTTGCTTATTTAACGACTTGTCTTTAATTTATTTATACAACCATTAATAACTTAATGTTCGGAAAATCGAGTGGAGTCACTCCAGATTATTTTTTTCGTTAATTTTAAAGCTATAAAGTTTTGTTTTTCCTTTATATATATATAATGTGTAAATATATATATATTTAATTGTAGGTGGTTTTAGAAACTCTTCAATGAAATTTTTAAAAATATCACGCTAGTAACAGAAATGACAGTTATATTAAATAACAGGAATTTTATAAAATTCCTTAATTTTACTGGGCGAGTGCTAAAGTTCTACCTGTTTTGGATATGCAAATTTGAAACGGAATTGACGTCACACATGACATTGTAATGACGCAAATCGTCGGCCAATCAAACTTGCGGATGCCTCGCATATAAATGATATATCACTCACAAATTTAATCATCTCAAAAAAAAATATATATCAGAAGGTGTAACATGCAAAGCGAGGAGGAGTGTATAAGACATTGTTTGTTATAAGAGTTCGATAAAAAGAGTACGACAGCCGCAGCATGGCGCAATGATTGTCACGTTTATGGGGAGGATGCAATAGACACATGTCGCACATGTCGTCGATGGTTTCGTAAATTTAGGGAATGAGACAGAAGCTGCTTTGATCAGGCTAGGAGTGACGGCCATCACAAGTTAGGGACGACAATATTGACAAAGCCACAAGGAACAACCCGAACCCAACCGTGCAAGAATTAGCGGAGACCTTCAACGTACACCGGCAACGGTCGGGAGACGGCTGGTTAAATTAGCTTTTATGAGAAAGTTAGGTCCTTTTGGTTCCGTATAACTTGACAGCTAATCAACGGGATGACCGAATCGCCACCTATGTTTTCTTCCTTCCCTGTACAAAAATGACTCATTCTTGACACGAATTGTGACAGGAGATGGGAAGTGGGTTATGTACCGTAACGTAAGCCGTCGTAGGACTGTGTGTCACCCTTCTGATCCGCCTGCATTGACTTCGAAAGCTGTACTTCATCCCAAGAAGGTGTTATTGAGTGTGTGGTGGGATATGCAGGGAATGATTCACTGGGAGGTCCTGCCACTCATCCAAACCATCAATGCTGCCTTCTGCTGTATACTATTAGACAGGCTGCATTAAAATTTGGTAGCAAAGCAGCTAGGTCTCATCAATCGTCGTGGTATTATTCTTCATCACGATAACGCCAGGCCACATGCTGCTGTCATCACCCGCCAAAAGTTATTAGACTTTGGTTGGGAGGTTTTACTCCACCCTCCCTATTCTCTTGACTTGGCACCAACTGACTATCACATATTTCGTGCGTTGAACAATTCGTTCAGCCAGAAAATCTTTGATGGTCTTGATACTGTGAAAACCACCATCCAAGTAATTTTTGACTCGAAACCGCCTGAATTTTACTGCCATGGGATTTCTTTCCTGCTAGTAAGATGGCAAGAGGTCATAGATAGCAATGGGGATTATGCACAATAATAGGTGCTGTTTATTTTGCATTTATTTGCTCTTCTTTATGGGTAATAAAAACGGGTAGAACTTTTGCACTCACCCATTAGTATGATCTAGGGAATTTGTGACAAAAATACTGGTGCAATAAAAGCAGTATTCTCTATTACCATGCATATAAAATTAAGCATGAGTAGGAGATGTTTTGAAGCTTTTTCGCGTTATCCTGCTATAAACAAAGGTACAAATGTGGAATTTTTCTTTAAAAAAAAAATTGTTTTGACAAAAAAGTTAAAAAAAAAAAAAAAAAAAAAAAAAGATAATAATTTGGAACATAAGAAATAATTAAAAATGTGGGTCTAGATGTTATTTCAATCCAAGAATTATTCCATGTAAAAGGCATGTACAGAATATATGTTATAAATAAGTTAAAGTTTAGGAGTTGTTAGGTGATTTAGTAACTGAATTGTTTAACCCCTTACCTGCCAAGCAAAATTTACGAGATTCGCTTCAAAATGTAACCATTCTCTCTTAACTCTGAAATGAGTAAATCTTTAGAAAACACTGTCAAGATCAATTTCAAAGCATTGTCAAACTATGTCAGTAGTTTCACTAATAACAGTATATTACAAAGGATCGTATTTCGATGTATATATATGCCTGAGGCAGTTAAGGGGTTAATTTATTTATTTTAGAAAAAAAAATCTAAGAACAACTTCTTATATTGTCCAGTGTTTTTGTATATTTTTTGTGGTTAGAAATAGAAAACTTGTAGTTTCACCATTGTAGAAAACTAAAATAGAATTGTAGAAAGCTCTTTTATGATGATTTCCCCCATACAGTCACTGATGTCCATTAGACATCTAAAATTACATCCAAATGATCCATAAAAGGTAAAAAATATCTAAAAAATGTCCATTAAAAGTCCTGGATATCCTGCACTAACTATAGGTATCTATTAGATGTTTAAATGTAGACGAAATTTAGATGTGCCTTTTTCGATGTCTTATAGATGTAACATGTCAGATCAAAACAAGATTTAGATATTTCGGAAATGAACTTTCATGGTTGATGAATAAATTTCTAAATTAAAGATTTAGATATTTTCAATATCTATCAGATCTAACAAATCCAATTATTGGGTATTTGGAGATTTATCGGATATGTAACAGACATCTAATGGATGTAAAAAAGAGTGACATTTGCTGTGCTAATAGATATTTGTAGTATATTTATAGGCGTTTAATGGATAATTTTTTTAAACTTTCGTACATGTTTATACATGTCTTATGTATGTAAGTGACTGTGTGGGTCAATGTTAGTCTAAAAGACATACTTTAAAGCATCTTTGTCTTAAATGCCTTAAAGTTAAAAATTTATGAAAGACGGTTGTTAAAAAAACTCCCACAGGAGTTTGTTTTATCTAATTAATTCATATAAATAATAGTTAAATAGTCTAGAGTTGTTATAATTTTTGTAAAATTTTAACAAATTATTATTTCTAATATTATTTTTTTTTTTTTTTTGGGGGGGGGGGGATAAATTTCGAGGAGTAAAATTTAGTGTTAATTTTTACTTGCCTGAATTCCTTGGTTTCACTTACAAACAGCGAAAAAATATCATGTACTGTTTTGAGTCCCCAGTTCGAGTCCAAAGAATATTCTACTCTTGATGGGGGAAACCGCCAATTTTGAGATGAGCATTCCCCAAAATTTTATCTCTGCGTTTTTGAGGTTTAATTTTTATTTTCGTTTTGAATCCTTAAATTTAAACTAAATTTGAATTGAATGTCAGGGTCATTCCATGGAAGAAGGTAACATCAGTCCCACAAAAGGATATTTCCTCTTTTTTTTTTTTTTTTTTTTTTTTTTTTTTTTTTTGCACCAGTTGTTGCGAAAATCGCTACTTCCACTTCAACTTTTTGTAATCCGATCGTCTGCGCTTGCGCGCACGAGAGGAATTGTGCGTTCGATAGCAAGAAGGAGAATGTTCTAAGTTTCAAAATGTAAATATTGTGTATTGTTAGCGCGCGTTAAGTATTTATGTAATTTTATCAGTATTATGTCTTTAATAATTTGTGATTGTGTATTTACCAGATAAAATGCGTTTATTTAAAGAAAATTACTGTTCTATGAATGAAAGTTTCCACTTATTATAGAATTAGGAACGAATATTTCATCCCTCGAACAACACAGATGAAGGAAGGTAAGTTTTTCTTACCTTTTATTATTGAAAAGAAACATAAATGATTCTATTTGTTTTTAATACGAAATTTTTGATTAGATGAAGATTTGTAGAATCAATTTTGTTGAATACTAATTTATTTAAAATTTAGTATATAAATATCGAATATAGGTATTCTTAAAGTTTGAATTCGATATCTATTGGCATCCTACTGCCGGGATCTGTTTACCTAGGATTATAATGGAAAAATTAGCTAAAGAAAGAGAACACCTTTAAGAAGTGCGTTTACACGTATCGCTAATTTATTAGAGAATAATTTAATAGAGGAAGGTAGGAATATAGAAGAAATTGAAGTTTTATATGCTCAATTAAATGAAAAATGGGCAATGTTATGTCCAAAAGAAAAAGAAATATTAGATGTTCTTGTTAAAGATGATAAGTGTACACAAGACAATTATGATAAAGAGTATGAAAGCTTTAGTTCTTATGAAGAAAAATTTATTAAATTAAGAACAAAAGTTGAAAAACTTTTGAAAAATTCTGAAATTGAAAACAGTTTTCAATCAAATGAAAATATAATGAAACGAAAATTCAAACTTCCTGAAACAGAATTTAAATTGTTCGGGGGTGAAATAAAAGAATGGTTGCCATTCTGGGCACAGTTTGCGAAAATACACAACGATGAAGGGATACCAAATGAAGATAAATATCAGTATTTGTTGCAGGCCACAATAAAAGGATCAAGGGCACGGGAAATTGTTGAATCGTATCCCGCCACAAAAGATAGTTACAAAAATGTAATAGAATGTCCAGGGATGGAACACGGGCGCAGAATTCATACCACTACCGATGTAAGAAAATTTTCTACTTCTTAAATCATCGATATTATAAGTAGAGAAATTTCTTAAACGGATTCCGGTATGAATTTTGCGCCCGTGTTCCATCCCTGAATGTCTTAAAAGTCGTTTTGGGCGTACAGATATGTTAATTGAAGTTTATATACGAGAAGTTCTTGCGTTAATGATGAATAATGCTATAAATAAAGGTCCAAAAATGCCACTTTTTAAATTGTATGATAAAATTGAAACATATTTACGGTCATTGAAAATGCTAGGTGTTTCAAGTGAAAATTATTCATCAATTTTATACCCGTTAATTGAATCCTGCTTACCTGTAGATATTTTAAAAATATGGGAAAGAAATTTGAGTTCGACCTTGAACTACGCAAAACAGGAAAATGATGATGAATTGAAATCGGGTAACAAATTAGATTGTTTGATGAACTTTTTGCGGCATGAAATTGAAAGTGAAGAAAAGGTGAAACTTGCTCGTAGTGGATTTAATTTTGAACATGTGAATAAAAGTACTTATCCGCCACCCGTTCGACGTGAAAGAATTATTCCTACCGCAGCTGAATTATATAATTCTTCTGAAGTGAAAAAAGAAATCTGTATTTTTTGCAATAAATCACATGTAAGCAGTGAATGTAAAAATGCTGATAGTTTATCCTATGAGGATAAAAAGCAAATATTGATGAAAAAAGGTGCTTGTTTTAAATGTTTAGCTGCAAAGAATCATTTATCCCGATTTTGCAAAGCAAAGATACCGGCCTGTGATTGCGGAAAATTTCATTTCAAGATAATGTGCCCTGGGAAAAGCGATCAAGAACATCGAATTAAATTTCAGCAATTTGAAAATTTAAATTCTGAAAATAAGAAAGACACTGTTTTAGCAAATAAAACCAGTACTCGACAAGTTCTTTTGCAAACTCTGATTGTTCGTCTTAGAAAGGGAAATAAAATGAAATACATCAGGATATTATTTGATTCTGGCAGCAGCAAGTCCTATTTGTCAACTTTTGCATTAAATGAAATGGGATATGAATGCATAGGTAAAGAAGATTTGACACATAGCTTATTTGGTGGAGTAGAAACTGTGATACCCCATAAGAAATATTTAATAGGTCTGAGTGACTAT
Organism: Salticus scenicus; assembly: GCA_963930645.1. Lineage (NCBI taxonomy): Eukaryota > Metazoa > Arthropoda > Arachnida > Araneae > Salticidae > Salticus > Salticus scenicus. The sequence continues at coordinate 151,375,527 of OZ005655.1, forward strand.
AATGATAATTATCGTTGCAGTCTTGAAGTGTTAAATCAAGAAAAAATTTGTTCTGAAATACCAAAAATTCCCTATGGTTCATTTCTAAATGAAATTAAGCATAAAATTCATTTGTCTGACCTGAATTGTCATGTTGATTTATTGTACGAATTCTCCCCGAATGAAATCCATGGCTTAATTGGAGCTGATGCCATTGGAAAACTATACACTGGAAATATAAAACCATTAAAATCTGGTTTAGTCTTAATAGAAACCCGCCTTGGGTGGACGCTAATGGGAAAATCGGACAGAAAGTTTCAGATAGTACAAGTAGCGTTATGTCATTACATGTAAATGACACGAAAATTTCTGATTTATGGCGACTTGATGTGCTTGGGATTCTGGATCCAGGAGAGAAGAATAGCCGAAAGGAACTTGAAATAGCAGCCGAAGAGCATTTGAATAGAAGTATCAAACGTGACGCTGAAGGGAGATATGAAGTGAATCTCCCATGGATCCAAGGCCATCCTCCTTTACCCACTTGTAAAAATATTGCAGAACGAATATTAAAAGGTTGTATAGATTCGCTCAAGAAAAAAGGGACATTAGAAGCTTATGAAACAGTATTAACAGAATGGATTCAAGAAGGTGTTATAGAAGAAGTGAAAATTCTGGATAATGATGAAAGTGAACATTATTTACCCCACAGGGCCGTAATAAAAGAAAATTCTACTACCAGAGTTAGGCCTGTTTTTGATGGTTCTGCCAAAGAGAAAAATTCACCTTCAATCAATGATTGTTTAGAGAAAGGACCTAACACCGTCGAACTGATTCCAGCAATCTTGAATAAGTTTCGATTGAAGAAAATAGGAGTAATTGCTGATATCCGAAGAGCTTTCTTACAAATTGGATTTAGTAAATGTGATAGGCCATTTCTGAAATTCTTATGGTGGGAGGAAGGTGATCGCACGAAACCTAAAGTTTTTCAACATCGTAGAGTTGTTTTTGGACTTTCTTGTTCACCATACCTACTCGGTGCTACTCTTCGATATCATCTGAAAAATGTTTCTGCTCATTTTGAAGAAACAGCTACCAAGTTGTTAGAATCATTTTATGTGGACAACTGTATCCCCAGCGTTGAAAACTATGAAGACCTCGTGAAATTTGTCGATGAATCCAAGTTAATTCTCAATGATGCTAAATTTAAGCTTCGAGGGTGAGAGCACAATTTCCCCAGCCCATCAGAAGGAAGATGTATTCCAGTCCTGGGATTGACATGGAACTTAAAGAATGATACCTTGTCTGTAGATTTACGAGATACTTTAGAAGATGATACCCCTGCAACGAAAAGGAAAATACTGAGTGCGGTACATAGAATATTTGATCCCCTTGGCTTCACATGTCCGGTTACCTTGGGGCCGAAGATTCTCCTGCAAGAGTGCTGGAAATTGAAAGTATCATGGGATGCAGAATTGCCTGAAAAAATTACCAAGAAGTTTGAGCAGTGGCGAAAAGAAGTTCCTAAATTGAAAGAAATCAAAATCCCAAGATGCCTCACTCTGAATCATGAGGCGCCAGAAAATTTAAGTTTACATATTTTCTGCGATGCAAGCAAGAGTGCATACGCTACCTGCATATTCTTAAGAAGTGAAACTGGAAGTTCAGTGTCTTGTCAACTTCTACAGGCTAGAAGCAGAGTTGCTCCTATGAAAACTACTTCTATTCCAAGATTAGAACTCCTTGCCTGCTGCATAGGAGCGAGATTAGCTGAGACTGTGGTGAATGATCTCCGAATAAAGAATATCTCAAGATTTTTCTGGTCCGACTCCGCAAATGCACTATATTGGATAAAGGGAAGTGAAAACTGGGCGCCTTTCGTTTTTAACAGAGTTAAAGAAATTAGATCTCTGACAGAGCCTGAAAATTGGCACCACGTACCAGGGTCTTTCAATGCAGCAGATTTACCATCTCGCGGCTGTAGTGTCCAAACATTGATTAAATCCAAGTGGTGGGAAGGTATGCAATGGTTGAGGAAGCCAAGACAAGAATGGCCAAGATCTAGTGCTCTTCCTGACTTCGATATAGTGTACTCCGAGAAGAAGAAAACAGTAATTAGTGCTACAAATCATGAAGATTCAAGTGAGAAGCTTTATAACCGTATTTCGTCATACAATAAATTGTTAAGAATCACTGCTTGGATTTACAGATTTTTTAATAATTGTAAAGTTGAACCTTCACATCGAATTTTTGGATTCTTAACTTCAGAAGATATAAATGATGCTGAAACTGTTATGTTGAAAAATGTACAAAAAGAATCATTCTCGGGTCCTGAAGATAAACGTCTGAAATCCCTTAACTGTTTTATGGACACAAATGAACTTATGAAAATGAAGACTAGAATCATCATGAGAGAAGATACACAAAGTTTCCGATATTCGATAATATTGCCATCCAATCATCCAGTGGTAGAAAAACTCATCCGAACCAGACATTTAAATTTGAATCATGCTGGTGTCCAGATCCTAATGAATTATTTAAGAGAAGATTTTTGGATTTTAAAGTATCGGAAGACAGTAAGAAAAGTTATCAGAAATTGTGTACGCTGCAAAAGATATGATGCTAGACCAAAGCCCATCATAGAAGCACCTCTCCCAGTTGACAGAATAAAGGAAGCAGCAGTGTTTGAGGTCATAGGAATTGATTATGCCGGTCCTCTAATTCTTCGAGGAGGTCAAAAAGTCTGGATAGTCATCTTCACTTGTGCCGTCTACCGAGCCTTGCATTTAGAGATAGCTACATCCATGTCGACTGAAAATTTTCTACAGGCTCTCCGAAGATTCATAGCTCGAAGAGGAAGACCCACAATAATTTACTGTGATAATGGCTCAAATTTCGTTGGTGCGGAAAATTTACTTAAGAAAATCAATTGGGATACCATTTCTCAATACAGTGAAGCTCAGAAGATCATTTGGAAGTTCAACCCTCCATCTGCACCGTGGTGGGGTGGGTGGTGGGAACGTTTGATTGGTATAATCAAGGGAATTCTTCGAAAAGTCTTAGGAAGAAGTTCGTTGAATTTAGAAGAAATGAATACTGTTATTTGTGATACTGAAGGCATTGTTAACCAACGTCCTTTAACTTACCTCTCCGAAGATGTTAATGATCTAACTCCGCTTACTCCTGCTATGTTTTTACGGGATATTAAAGAATCAGGCATTCCCGATCTTGATGTTTTAGATTCATCATCTCTCAATAAAAGATATGCCTATAGACAGCGAATAAAAGAAGATTTATGAAAAAGGTTTCGAATTGAATATTTGGGGCATTTAAGGCAATCTTCGAAATTTACTAAAAATCAACGACCCATCCAAATTGGTGATATCGTTATAGTATCCAGTGAGAACATCAAGAAAATTGACTGGCCTCTCGGTAAAGTTATTGAACTCTGTCCATCTAAAGATGGTCATGTTCGACTAGTAAAAGTGAAAATGAAAGGTGGTGAATTTTTCCGTCCAGTGCTTAGATTAATTCCTCTAGAAGTAACTCCTAAAAGTTGTGCAGATTTACTTTTTTCATCACGAATATCTAAGTCGAATATCCAACCTCCTGAAAATAACTTTGTTCCAGTGACTGTTCCGACTGAATCTGTTCCAGTGACTCCTCCAACTGAGTCTGTTCCAGTGACTGAACCTACTGAGCCAGTTGACAAAAGTTCTGTAAAGGACATTCCTATAGAGACTGTTCCACTTGAAAAACGATCCAAATATGGACGTTTGTTAAAGCCAAAAGTGAAGTTTGAGTTTCTCTAAAAATCCTCGAAACTCAAAGGTGGGAGTGTGTTGCGAAAATCGCTACTTCCACTTCAACTTTTTTTAATCCGATCGTCTGCGCCTGCGCGCGCGAGGGGAATTGTGCGTTCGATAGCAAGAAGGAGAATGTTCTAAGTTTCAAAATGTAAATATTGTGTATTGTTAGCGCGCGTTAAGTATTTATGTAATTTTATCAGTATTATGTCTTTAATAATTTGTGATTGTGTATTTACCAGATAAAATGCGTTTATTTAAAGAAAATGACTGTTCTATGAATGAAAGTTTCCACTTATTATAGAATTAGGAACGAATATTTCATCCCTCGAACAACACAGATGAAGGAAGGTAAGTTTTTCTTACCTTTTATTATTGAAAAGAAACATAAATGATTCTATTTGTTTTTAATACGAAATTTTTGATTAGATGAAGATTTGTAGAATCAATTTTGTTGAATACTAATTTATTTAAAATTTAGTATATAAATATCGAATATAGGTATTCTTAAAGTTTGAATTCGATACCAGTATTACCATTAAAAAAATAATAATAATGGAATTTTTACTGTGATGTTTATGGTCTAATAGGATAGTGATTATTATTAGAAAATATTGGTGGAAGCAGAATTATCTCAATGTGTTACTGACGTTAAATTTTTCCTGGAATTGTCCATTAGCATATAAATTTGATTCGAAATATCAGTATTAATTTTTTGTATAGCTAGTTCAAATGGATATAGTTTTTAGGATTACAAATAAAATGATTTTACATGTTTCTTTTTTTTTCTTTTTCTTTTTTTTTTTTTTTTGGAGAAAGCAGCAGATAATGAAGGAATATTTTTTTCCGATAACTCCTCTTACATGTCTAAGTAAATCCTGGTACCAAAAATGAGGATTTGAACAACACAGTAGGTAATAACATTCTCAATTAAATGTCTGTTCGGAATTTATCTATACGTTTTTATAAAGAGGTAAAATGGCTCTATTTTAGATTCGTAAAGTCACAAAATTTAAAAAAAGGATTCACAAATTTAAAAGAGGTAGAGAAGAATCTTCATTTTTCAAAAGTTTCGTAGCAAAAGTTGATACTGTAGCGTAGTTCGTGCTAGTTTATAATATGATGCATATGTACGAAATAGTGGTCATCTTTTGGGTATCATTTTTTCCTTATTACAATTATTAATACAATAATTAGTGACGAAGACTGTTAAATAATTTATACAAAAAAATGCAAATTTTATAATTTTTTTTATATTAGTGAGAAACTTCTCAATTTTCAAAAGAACGGATGGGGAGGAAGCACAGGTGTTTCGTCTACAAAACGGGTTGCTGAAATCATAGACCTTATATACTAGACCACGCTTCCAATACGGCTGACCATTACAGCGAATGTCTTCAACATGAGGGTGTAATCTGATACCTCAATCCTTGGTTCTGAGTCTCGGAAGTCACGTGATCTTGGCCTAGGGGTGATTCCTCTCTCTCTCTCTCTTTTTTCCCGTATGCAAGCATAATCTCATACTTCTCTGACTGAAGTAAGAATTCAAACGCAATTTTTTCGCTTGCAAAATGATTTATCATAATTTTTTTTTCTATGTAATTAATCTATGAAAGTTTAGCTTTCCATCCATGTGTAAATCTAAATGCTAAAATAAAAAGTGCGTGCACAATAAAAATATTAAAAAACACAAAATTCGTTCCTACAGAAAAATAACATAGTGATCATTCTCCACTCTTCCTCTAGACCAACATCACGTGACAATTTTGCTGGGGAAGCTCGTTCATGATGCAGTCAAATAACGAAGGGGAATGCGTTGTCTAGTACATAAGGTCTATGGCTGAAATTGTCGGGGTTCCTACTAAAACTACTGAAAGTTACCTAATGAGGAAAATTTTTCCTTTATTATTTATTATATAATGCACATTTTTAATTTAGTTTTAACAGTCAGAAAGTTCATAATTATTAAATTGTGATTCGCTTTGCAAAAATAGATTTTAAGATTTTAATATTTTATTTTGTAGTCATAAAATACGAAATTTCACTAAACGAAATTTTATATTTACAGTTTCAAAATAAATTAAAAAAAAAAAAAAAAAAAAAAAAAAATCGATTTTTGGGAGAAAAAAAAATGATTTGCCAGCCACGAATTTTCTGATTAGGAAAGAAGTTATATGATATATAACAATATGAAAAATTTCTCCATGCGTTAACAGGAAATTTTATTAATGCTTTAATCAATAGTATTGAATCTGGCAAATGTATTTTAAGAGAATTTTGATCCATATCAAATGTGTCAAATTTATATCTAAGTAGATCTCTGTAAACTTTCGGTTATCTTGCGAAAAAGAATTAAAATACTGTGTTTTATTATTGCTTACAAGAATTCGAATAGATTAGACAGCTTATGATGAAATTTTCAATATAAATATAAATTGATTAAATAAGAGAGTTGAAGTTTATTATTCTGTATTAACAAAAAAGTTTAAATAACAATAAACAGGCAGTGACTGCTTCGATAGTCACTATATTTAAGTGGATCACTAATTTTTGTATCACTTTAAAGTAAAAACTAAAATAATACCATTAAAATTATTCTGCACTTCATTTCCGGTACACGCTGTCTTTGGCGGGGTCTTCCTTGATTGCGTTACATCGGATCTGGATTCCTACTGACTGTGGCAACACCTTATCCTGACACTTCGATTTAGATATTCATTTCGGTTTGGGGAGATAGGTGGCGCTGATAGTTTTTCTAGTTTTCACTCTGTAATTATAAAACTAAATACAATAAATTCATAATATTATTTTTAGTTATAAAAATTACATACAAACATAATTGTTGTAAATTTTTAATTTTAAACTTAAGTTTAATTCTATCTACTATAGTACCAGTTGATATCCATAAATACAGTAAATAAAAAGAAATATTTCCCGTTAAAAAGATTAATTAAATAAAATATATAAATATATAATAATCGTTGTTAAAAAATCTGGTGTGCAACAACCACACGACTTCCATTACCCACGATCACACGTATTATTATATGCATTTTATTTATTTATTTATTTATTATTATTATTTTTTTTTTTTTTTTTGCGATAATATGGTCAGAAGACCTAAAATTGATCTAACGAATTATAGACACCTGAAATTTTTCCGGTATGAGAAACTTAATACACGAGTAAAGACATATAAAACCAAGTTTACATGGCAAGTTAGAAATTAACAAAAAAAAAAGATTGAGTTATTTTTTGAAACACAAATTTTCGAGATCTAAAATTAACCAACCTAAGCAGGATGGCTGTTAATTTTCCTGTAATAACCATGTAATACATGAGAAAGGATATCTAAAATTAATTTATGTGGCAATTTTCAAGAAAATCGTTAGTCGTTTTTGCGATACAGGCTTTCACCAAAACTCGACAAACTCAATTGTTGATCGGAAAACAACAATTACATATGAAAGGATATCTAAAAAAAAGTGTTACTATACCGAGTTTGAAAAAAAAAAAAAAAAAAAATCCGTTCAGCCGTTATTAATGGAATACAGTTGCGAGACCTGAAATTGAGCTATTTCCCCACTAAAGGTAATCTCAAGATATTCTGCCGATATTTTTAGAGAAAATCTATAAAAAATGTTAAGTTATTTGGCCCATTCTTAAGAAATTTTACAAAAATCTTTATAATAACCTCAAAATTTCTGAAGATATTTTATAGAAAAAAATAAATCTTCAAAATCTTTTAAAATATTTGAAGAAAGTCTTAAGAAAATACTATTTTTTCAAGAATATCTTCGGATTATTTTTAGTTGGGTTATGCAGGACGCCTATCAATTTTCCTGAACTAATGAACTATACCCTTCGAAAGGACATCTAATAGTGTTTATATAGTCTCTTTGAAGAAAATCGCTTGAGCCGTTTTTGAGATACGGTCTTATGGTCTCACTTCCTGTTTCCTATGGCCCACATCCGGTTTTCCAGTTTTCAGCAAAATTTTAAAAATTCATTTGTACAACAAACCTGTGTCAATTCCGAAGTTTCGTTGTTTTATCTTTATTAGTTTCGGGGATATGATAGTCCGAAGATTCCGCGCACACACACACTGACCAATTGCCGAAAACCACATTTTTAAACTCGGGGGATCTTAAAATGTGTAAATCAGGTGAAAACTCGATGTCGAATTTTTGGACCGAATACAATACTTCCATTACCTACGGAAGTAGGGTAATGGGAGTAAAAACGAAGATCATAGAAATGGAAAAATATATATAAAAAAGCAATTTGAAAAATCAGTGATTAACAACAATAATAGAGAGTTAAATTCGAAAAAAAAAAAAAAAAAAAAGAAAAGAAACTATTTTAAGTGCATCACTGTAGGGTTCATTCTACTTTCTTCAACGTTTGTAACTCTTAAATTCGTAGTCTGATTTTCTGAGCACAGAGATACATAAAAACAGATCTCTTTATTTATACAGAATACGTTCGCGTTGGCTGGAAATATTTTTGTAACACAAATGATTTAATAGATATTTCTCTGAGCTGTAATTTCCTAATACATTTTCTCTTTGAAATTTGGATTTCCAACAAAGCATTTAATGCTCTGCAATAAATTAGGTTATTGATTTATCGAAACAAAATTCCTATATTTTGACAGCTTGTCATTTTATCAGTCTTTTATCGTGAAATCTCGGAACATAACATATTATAAAGTATTATAATATTGATTACATGCAGTTCATCAATTAATTTATATGCGACAATAACATATTCTTCTTAAAAGGATGTCAATAATTGAGGTGATTAATTTTAGACAAAAGTTATTAATTTTGAAAATAGTAACTATTACTAATTCTATTTGGCAATGCACAAATATATTCTTAAACGTAATTCATAGAATTCTGTAGCTATTAATATGGTTCTATGAAAATTCGTGTTTATTTAGAGAACAAGTATACATGATATCCTTAATAGTAGAAAATAAATTGTATTAGGCGACACATTTTTTACGTTTATACAGGGTGTCCCATGAATAGTACTCAAACTCTGCACAGCCAGATTCCTCGTTGGAAGTACATAAAAAAATGTCCAAAGAACTGCACTTGTACGATCCATAGTTTACGAGAAAAATACGCAAAACAAAGTATGGCGTCACAGCCGGTGCAAGGAAAAAATACCGTATCGGACAAATCAACAGCAGTATTTGCATATTTTTCCAGACTATAACGTTCAGAATGTTCGCTTTGAAAATAAAAGAAAAAATAATTAAAATGAACATTTCATAAAAAGTCGGTCAATATTAATCTGTCATATAATAAAAATTGGACAGGTTGAAAAATGGACCCCAGGCACATTTAACTTGTTGCCAAAACATACATATCCTATTCTGCGAGGTCACAGCCAATGCCATGTAATATCATTATGCGTGTAACTCAGGGTAAAAATAATCTAATTGGAAAAATATCAGGGATTATTACGTTTTTCCCCCCTTGAAATATACATGGCACATTTCTGTATCCTGGGGTTCCCTCAGACCCCAGGAACGAGAATATATATATATATATATATATATATATAGAGAGAGAGAGAGAGAGAGAGAGAGATAAAAAAGAAATCTTGAAGAGCAAACGCGTATTCATGGCACATACTAATAATAGGGCTCCGATTTTCTGGTTTATATATAAATGTGAATAAAAAAACATCATAATAAGCAATTATTATTTTTAAAGCATTTAAATGCATGCAAATTTGACTTTTAAAACTCTAGGAACCCTGTAAATATGTGTTTTATAACATGGGGTCTGTGTGGACCCCAGGTTACAGGATAAAAGTTAAAAAAAAAAAAAAAAAAAACTGAAAAAGTATTTTAGTTATCAGTTGTCATCCGAACATTTTTTAAAAAGGGGGCACGTAAATTCAGAAGATCTCGTGTCCACTGATGAGTAAATATTTCCATGAAAACACTTGTTGAAAATAACCATGATATGAAAAAAGTTTAATATTGTTACAATGAATTCATTAAAATTACAATAAAATCTAGTAAACATCAAACATAACTGTTAAATTACTAGTTTAAAAATTGGAGAGTGTATAGGGAAAATAACTTAGCAGATTCCATTAATTAGCTAATATAGATTTTTTTTTTTTTTTTTCCTGTGTGTGTGCTTCTGAAATTTTTTGTGTTCATGTTGGTGTGGTGTTAGGGTTAAGGCTAACAGGGTCCTAGCCTTGGAGAAAGGGGCCTCTGTGGGGGTCTTTCGTTCGTATTTACACAAGTTATATATATAAAAACTCTGAACTGCTAAGCCGATGAGTGCGATTTAGTGACAAACCTGGCACTTCACGTCTACCAGCTTCGAGAGCAAAACACCTTTCAACCAATATTTAGGCTTTATTATTATTATTTCTAATTTTAGTATAATTATTTAGGAGAATACTGGATATTTCTGAGAGAGAGGCATTGTTTAATCAGATAAGATAAAGGATTTCCTGACTTGCATTGCATGAAAAATCGATACCTAACAATTTTAATCTTTTAAAGCGCTTGCACACTTAGATCTTTTAACATTTTGAAACTTCGAAAGAGAATCTTTATACTCCTATTAACCTTTTATTAAAGGAAAACTTTCTCCTGTAAAATTCCTAATCTTCACCTTCTATTTAGAGTAATCAGTTATGGAAAATGTGAAATGTATTTACAATAATAATAAATATATCCTAAGGCCATTTGAGCTGACCTCTATGCTATATTAATAATCATTAAATATTTATAAACGTCTTCAAGACTAAAGTTTAATCTTTGATTAACTGAGTACTAATATCACAACATTTTAATTTATTTGAAACTTTATGAACTATATACCCACCTATAAATATTAATTCAGATACAATTTCATCAGTTATTTCATTGGCATGACTATCTAAAGTGTTATAAAAATATTTCGGAATTTTAGTTAATCATCTTTATGCCCTAAGAAACATACTTAAGATCTTTTATTTAAAATTCTCCACTTTTTTCCGAATGCATACTAATTAAATTTAGAATATTTAATATTTGTCTTCGATATGTAACAAATATATTGTCTTATGCCCTGTTTAAAAGGAAAGAAACATTAAAATCTTAAAGCACTCGCTAACGGTCAACAATTAACCAAGAAAGTCAAATCTCGTTTGTGACGCACAACGCACAACGATTTCAGTTCTTTGGGAGCCGGCCCGGTAGAACAAGAAACGACAACTTATCCGAAGACCCCGCCCTAGTGCAGTCAGTTGGCCTTAACCCTAACACCAACACTCTAAAAATGGGCAAATCCTGTCTAAGATAGTTCAGAACGTCGTAACCCATTGTAAACTGAAAATCGAAATTTTTAAACGCATCCAATACTTTAGACTTTAAATGCATAAGAAAGTAAAAACACCATGTTTTTAATATTTTTATTTTACTTTGTACTAATTAATAATTTTGTGGTGTGATGCTGATGGTTATATTATTTCTCGTATTATAATTATAAAATAAGAATCATCCTTTCATAAAATTCCTTTTAGAAAGATAGAACATGTATATTGAATATTTTTTAATGTTTATGCTATTTTCAAATACTTTTTTTAGGACTTACTAAAACAGCATGACGCATAATCCGAAATATTCAAACGTCGTATGAGTTCAAAGATTATAGTATTAAATTTTCTAAACAGAGAAATCTAAAACAGTTTTCAATTGTAAAAATACATATGCAGATTCCCAACATTGGCATAAAACCGGAATAACATCAAATTGAAAGAAAAGGAGCTATACATATATGGTTGCGGCTAAATCTTCATACATATGCATAAAAGCTTTAGTTAAGACTTTTGGAAGTGAAATATGTTCTGTATTCATAAAATAAGCCTCGTAACCTTTTTTGAAATAGATTTTTTGTTTTATCAAAAGATTAAAGAAAATGAAATATTTTTTATTTCGAATATTTATGTACTAAAATTCAGTATCTTGCGTTTTAATGATATGAAATTGGAAATTTTTTATCATATCATGCAGTTAAGTTTCAGAATATTAAAATGTTAATAATAAATAAAGAATAATCTGAAAAATATTAATAATTTCTATTTAATTACATTAAAAATATTAACCCGCCTATGAAAGTTATCATACATTTAAAAAACAGAGTTTATTTTAATTTTGATGACTTTTAAATTACATTTATTATGAGCCGTTTAACATATAAATTCAAAGAATTTTTGTCATAAATGATTAGAATTCCTTATGTTATATATTATCTGTATAAAAATCTTTACAAAAATACTATATAATAATTACAGTGATTACAATACATAATATTCTGTTTTTCAAGTAAATGTTCATATTTTGTATTGTTAACAATTTTTAAATGATAAATAGCTTACTATGGAATAATTTTTCTTTTTTCATCAGAAATTTACTAACAGATCTATGAATGTAAAGTTCTTTTGCACATTGTATATGTTATTTTTACAAAATGTAAAACTATATATGCAATATTACGTTAATGTCATATACGATGTTGTATACCGGCTTTAAAACTTGATTTAGAAACAATAAATTTTTTATTATGCTCCGTATTTTTAAATATATCAATTTATATCTAAAACAATCCATACATATTTTAAAATATTTATAGTATTTATGTTTGATTGTTAGTTTTATTTAAAAAAAAAAATTGGTCGAAAATTATATTATACAGTGATAATTGTTTAAAGGACATTTTAAATAATCTCTTTCATAACAATCGCTAAGCATTTATACAAACTTGCTTTGTATAAAAAATGCAAATTACATATAAGTTGGGACAGAGTAATATTTAGTTGATAAATGTAATTTTTCTATAATTATTAAAAAAACGTTAGTAATACGATAATTAAACAGAGACTGTATACTATAATATACTACCTTTTCATAAATGAACGGACACTTTCGATTTCAAGCGTTTTTTCAAATATCACAAAAAATACTAGACGAATTTTGTTGAAACTTCAGGAGTGTAAATAACATGGTATAACTGATATATTTCATTGAAAGTTTTCCTCCTAAAGTAAAGAAAAATGGACCAGTAAAAATTAAAGAAAAATTAAAATTTTATCTATCATCCTGTAAGAAGTAATGCTTGAAATACAATCTGGCTGTAGCATGTGATTATTTGGCTATTTCTTAGTAACTGCATAAAATTTTATGCCTTTACCAGATATAATCATGGAGATATAACGGTTTCCTTAAAAAATTGAAAAAAAAAAAAAAAAAGTTGCTTTTTTAGCTGTAGCACGCTAGGTGTGGAGAAGAGTTTCGATTCTGAAAAGAACATCTGCCAGTATTGTGGGAGACGCGCCTGCGCTGGTCACGAGAGAAGAGAAAAAGTTTAGTTTACGTTCTGACTCCAGCGGGGAAAAAGCTTCGCTGGTAACTGTAAAAAATTTTACGAAAAGAAAGATGCCTTTATTCAATTATATTTTTATTGTTACCACGTGATATAATGTATTATATGTATATAGCCTATTTTGTAGATAGAAACTGTATATAAGGAAGACAAAAATTTAAGTAAGAGCTCTGTTTTATTCGAGTTCCTGGCTCCTTGATTTTAAGAATTTTTTTTATTTAATTTAAGTATTAAGAAAGATTTTATTCTATACGCAATACAAGGTATTAAATGTGTTGAGCTACTTATATAAAAACCTCAAAATAGTGCAGTGTAAATTGAAAAAGCTGTACGCTATAGAATGGACTGAATTTGAGCTCTTCTCAAAAATGAGAAAATGATAAGGGGCTTTTATACATATCCATTTTCAAACAATGAAGACAATATCACTATTGATTCAATCAAAATAAAAATATGAGTAATACCCCTTATAGTTCAGCTGTTTTTTGTAGAGAAACTGAATTGTAGTTCATACAATCGCATATAACTTTTTGAGTTTACTTGATACACGTTTGCTTTTATGAAGTAACTCAATACATTTGGCTATTAAATTATGCAAATGTCGCTAAATCTTACGCATGCGCAGTTAAAAGTTATTTAATAGAAATCTTCATATTTGATAAGTTTTGATATTTTAGTATTCTGATTGCAGTAGGCTGTATCTATTGTATAGTATGCCAAGTTCTTTGAAAACGGCTTTGCACTGAGTTTAATACCTTGCGTGCTTTAGATGAAAGAGCGACATATTTTCGCAATCTTTTAAAGAAATCGTTATATTTCGATGATTATATGTGGTATAGCCGTAAAAATTTATACAGATAATAAGAAAGAGCCCCGTAATCGCATGCTACAGCTAGATCGTATTTCAAGTATTACTTTTTACAGGGTGATCCCAAACACTTCCATTTTTCTTTGATTTTTTACTGGTTTCCCTTTTACTTTCGGCGCAAAACTTTCACTGAAATATGATGTATAACATGTTTTTTGCACTCCTGAATTTACAAGATGATTCGTCTAGAACTTTTTCAGATATTTGAAAAAACGTCTGAAATCGAAAATTCTCGGTCATTTATGTAAAGGTAGTGTATTTGAATATGACAGTAAATGAAATAGTTTAGCTAAAAGAATTTTTTTTTTTTGCTATTTCATAACAGTACTTTATGTTTAAATGTTTATCGGAATAATATAAATTCAGTGGAATAGTATAATTTAGTCGTATCTAGAAAACATTTATAAGTCCCATTTAACGTCATTGACAAAATTTTCCTATATATTCAGTTTTTTGGTGTATACTCAAAAGACAAGTTTATTGCTGAAAATTAATATTTTACCATGTTTTTATTAACTTCGATTCTTATTTGTTTGTTTGTCCAGTGCAAATCTTGCAATCGATTTTTAACTAACTTCCCGGCTAGCTAGATTTTTAAAACTTTCAGAATACGTTGACAATGCATTTGTTTTAATACTTTTTGCCAACTGTTTCGGATCCCAGCTGCCTTCAATAACTTTTATATGACTCAGCACAAAATTTATTTAACTAACTTCTCGACTAGCTAGACATTTGAAACTTTTAGAATAGCTTAAAATACGATAACAGTGCATTTTTTAAATACTTTTAGCCAATTGTTTCGTATCCCCGCTTCTTTTGCTAGAGTTTATATGATTCAACAATCATATAACTTCCCGACTAGCTAAACATTTGAAACTTTTAGAGAAGCTCAGAACACGATGACAATGCATTTTTTAAAAAATACTTTTAGCCAATTGTTTCTGGTCTCCGCTGCCTTCGGTAGAGTTAACATGATTCAAGAAACATATAACTTCCCGACTAGCTAGGCATTTGAAGCTTTCAGAATAGATCAGAACACTGTGACAATGCATTTTTTTTTTTTTTTTTTTTTTTTTTTTAATACTTTTAGCCAATTGCTTCGGGTCCCGACTGCTTTCGGTAGAGTTTATGATTCGACAATCATATAACTTCTCGACTGGCTAGACACTTGAAACTTTCAAAATAGTTCAGAACACGGTGACAATGCATTTTTTTTAATACTTTTAGCCAATTATTTTGGGTTTCCGCTGCTTTCGCTAGCGTTTATATGATTCTACAGAAAGTTTAAAAACGTGGTATATAAAAAGTTCTTTTTATTTTGTAATTATTTATTTATTTATTTTTTTTTTTTTCTAATATTATATGTAAATTTTGAAAAATAGGTTTTTGATGAAATTACGTTAAATAAATATACATTGTTAGAAAAAATATCTTTCTATATTTTGAATTAAGTTTTCCACTGACGTGATTAGGAATTCACCACATTAAATAAAAAATCTCGATGTTTCTGTGTACCCGAGTATTCGTGTGTTACAAAAACATAGCTGCCAACTTGTACTATTTTTTTTTTTTTACCAGAAATTCTTAATTGAAATTTTTAATAAGTTTCATTAACAGTTTTCTGTGATTAAACATGATTAAATTGTCTGAAAAGTAATACTTGTATTAAAAAAGCGTACAAGTTAACACCTATGTACAAGAATCATGAACCTGCAAGTTTAACGAACAGCATTTGTTTTCATAAATATTTATGTGCTGTAAAGTCTGAGTTAAAGCCTTCTCATTTACTGAAAAATTTCAAACATATCAGCGCCACCCGTCGGCTTATAAACACCCAAACTTAAAGAGTGTATTTTTCAATGGCCCTCTTACATTTGAAGATTTGTCGAAAAAATATACAATAAGAACTGCGATTTAGCCTTCCAAATCTCGAGGAGCATTGCAGTATGGTGGAGCGACCTGTCGGTAGATATGCACCCATATTTGTATAGATCTTCCTCAATTATAATTTTTAAGTCATTTTGCAATTATTTTCAACAAAAGTTGAGATGATTTCCCTTTAAGAAGGAGAAATTACAATGTAAAGGTTATATCTGTTGGAAGGTTTTCACAAAATATTTTCATGCAGCAATTTATATTATGGGAAATTAAATATATAAAATTCTGTACATTTGATCATGAGCAAGAGCTGTTACAAATTTTTTGTCACAGACACGCAATCAAAGAAAATTACTGACAGACATTTCCTAAAATTGCTCAAATCAGATGAGAGTTAAAGAAGAGAAGAAAAAATCATGTTTTATTTATTTAATCTGTAAGCCTTATAATCGTGTTACAAGACACGCCGTGTGGGTTGTTAATTAGCATGAGTAGATTATTTTATTGCTGTGTTGGTGCCAAGTGTAAAAAAAAATATCCTGTAATTAATATTTTAATGAATGTATTTGATAATGTATTAATGATATTTGTAAATAATAAGTGATATTCGAAATTATTAATTGATACATAGTTTGTATAGAATAATATTGATTAAAAGCAAAGTTAATACAGCAAAATATTGTATAATAAAAGAAATTCTTTGCGTAGTTTAATGAAACTCGTACCATGTTTTTGAAAGCATGCATGGCTTCCTGCTGATTTTCTTTAATATTAATTTCATTGTAGTAGTAAAAATGTTAAAAAAAAAAAAAAAAAAAAAAAAAAACCTTGAATTGGATTCTTTTGTAGCTATTTACAAAGTCAATTTAATATTTATTATTACTTATTATTTACTTATTTTAACTTTAAAACATTTATGACAGACTAAATATATGAATCCCAAAATGAAGTTTTCTAACCATATTTTCCTATTTTATATTAAAAAGAAATTAATACACTTTTCCATAACTCATGTCGCTCTTTTATTAGCTGAATATAACAAAATTCCTTTTAAACTACCGGAGAAAAGTAATATTATACGCCCACGTAATTGCGATAGCTTAGATTTCTCCTGAAACTTATTTGAAATCATTTTTCAAGTGAATGCTGTGATAAGAAATAATATTGAAGCGGTTAAGTAATCGAATTTTTTCAAAAGTTAAAACTGCAAAATAAGAAAACGATTTTTTTTAAATTATATATCGCGCAAAACATAGGATGAAAAGTCCATAAAAAAACCTTTACCTCTACAACAGTCACGTTGGTCTCAGAAAAATACATTCAGATAAAAAAAATGTCTAAAATAAGGTAAACATTTCTGTTGGGGCATTTTAAAATTCAATATATTAATTTGCAAAAAAGTTACATAAACTAAATTTTTATATGAACTTCGATTCCCATAGTCGTGTTTATCAAAAGTTGACTCTTAGCCTAACAAACATAACGCAGTAAGTAATAAGTTTTCCTTACGTTTCTGAAGAGGGAAGCGCAGTAGTGCAGCTAAGAAAAGTGTTTAATTATGAAACACTTTAGTAATAAACTGTTGGAAAGGGTTAAATCTTGTTTCTACAACAAAAGTGTTTCTGTAATAAAAGGGGATTTACAGTCAGATTTGGAAAGAAATAAGTGTCCGGTTATCTCCATTAATACGTTAAGCGACATGTCAGCCATCGGTGAATGACAGCGTCAAATATGATGTAAAGCTGTGCCAACCATCTGTAGTTGACAGTGTAAAATATGATATGAAATTAAAAATATTGCATCGTTTCAAGTAATCATTGAAAATTTATTTAAATTTTCCTTATTACACGATAATATCATTAAGGAATTTTAATGGATTTTATTAATTCGCTTGGCGCTCAACGTGTTAAGGTCAGTTTTTAGCGACAAATTGGCGACTGGTGGAAGAATTCAGCATCTTGGAGAACATATTTGGCGAAAAATGCTAGTTTATGGTACCTGAAGTTTTCAAGCTCTATCGTCAATCGGAACAAAGTTCTGAAATTTTTAGTTGTATATATTGCGACTCAATTGTGATTTAAATTGCAACATCATCATATTGAAAACTTCATACTGAACATTTAAATATCATTTGTGACATCATTATATTGAAATCATATTGCGACTTAATTGTAAAGCTGATGTGAAAAAATAAAATTAATTCCTCTTCTTGGAAAAACTAAATTGCTTTCATAATATTTTGGATTTTGCCATCACCCGCAATTTTCCTGATGCCTACAGCATTCAAACACTGAATGATCTACATTCTGATCAACTTCCTTGAGGTATGATGTGGTATCCTATGATCTCGATCTGCGAATAGCTGTGTCTACCATATGGAGTAAATTCAAAGACATTTTTTCGGAACGTGATGTTCCTTCCATCGCCATCGTTCCAAGTTATAAGGAGGAAGCAGAGCTGGCAGTTGCCGAACTCGAAGACTCACTTTGACAGGCATACTCACTGAGCTGCGAACCTCGCAAGAGATCTAGTGATTTCTATAGATTACCAGATAACATCAGTGAAATGATCAGAGATCGAAAACATGCTCGCAAGCAGTGGTAGGTTCACAGGTCCCCTTATTTCCGGAATTAGCTCAACAGGCTTATTCGTAAAGTCAAAGCTGCAGTTTCAGAGTACAGTAAAACACGCTTCAACAATTTGTCGAGTGTCACTCGACTGAAGACAACACAATTTGGAGGGCTGCCTCCCATATTCGTAGGACACGCACACACATTTCGGCCATTAACGGCCCAAATAGGATGGCTTATAACAACAAAGACAACACTGGAGCTATTGCTGAGAGTCTTAGAAGTCAGTTCTCACCTCATTTTGATATTGCCAACCCAATGGTTGACTTCATGGTCGACTATAGGGTACAAAATTTGTTTCTCAGTGAAACATAAAACACACTCCAATCTACGACCCTTTCTGAGGTCCAGGAGTATATCAAAGGGCTTAAGAAAAATAAGGCACCCGGTGAGGACCAAATTACTACCAATTTTTATGTTAATCAATTTACTTCTTCATTTCATTTTCTATATTTCAACAGTTATCAATAGCATGCTTAAACTTAATATTTCTCCCAATCGCTGAAAGAGAGCTGTCGTTGTTTCCCTACCGAAGGGTGGAGGACAAGACAAACACTCTCTTTCTAGCTATCGTCCTATTTCTCTCCTCTCATGTCTTTCGAAGGTTTACCAGTATGTTCTCGTCCGCCGATCGAATGAATTCCTAGACTCTAATGACTTAATCATAACCGAGCAATTCGGTTTCAGAACTCATCATTCAACACAACAATAGTTGTGGAGAGTGTCGGAATTCATTCACAGTGCATTCATTCACCAAACCAGCGGTGTGGCGGGAATTATATTCCTCGACGTGTAAAAGACCTTTGATAAGGTCTGGAACGCCGGCGTTCTCTATAAACTTTCTGAATTAAATGTTCCGGTCCAACTTATCAAAATTTTTTCTGATTATCTTTCTAACAGGTCCTTCCCAAGTAGCACAGGAACGTTCTGTGAACGTCTAATAACGGTTTCAATAGTTCAAACACCGTGTTTCGTGTCAAAAGAACGTTCTAAAACACGTTCAGAAATAGTATTATTTAGAACGTTCTGAAAATGTTTGATTTGTACCATCTATAAAACGTACAATTCTAGTTCTATATAGAACGTTCAAGTGTGACACCGTCATAACACGTTCTGTAACAGTGTAATTATAACGAATATGACAAAATGACTTTTTAGTACTATTGGTTGGGAAAATAGGTTAATCATGAAAATTTTTGACTTCAGTTTTTGATTTTTTTACACGTTTTGTGGCGTGAGGAATCCGGAAGTCAAAAGGTTGGTATGGTATCTGTTAATGTGTATCGGCTTCGGCACCTATTAGTGTGATAGCCCGTTAGTTCATGTACACGATATCTCAAGAACAAATGATTGCAGAGAGATCGGACCAGTTTTAAAATATCACTTATGATATTGATAAGAATCTTATTGAGAGATTTGCAACATTCTAATTTAAAAACTTCGTAAGTTATTCGAAATTTATAATTTTTAGCATGATAGAGAATAGAGCATTTTTTACATTTTCAGTTTAACGTTTTGTTAGCACGTCAGTAAAGAATGCTTCTCAATAATCAGTAGCGGTGAGGTGAAAAAAAATTACAAAATTTTAAACTCATGGAAAAATTTTGTGGATTTTGTATTTCAGGAATCAATGTATGGAATTCAACCAAACTTGTTACAATATTAGATCTTGCCCTAAATTGGAGTTTATTTGAATTTCATTTGGGATATATCGTCCGATAGATTGCGGTGCTATGCAATGAAACCCTCCATTTATGGGACGGCTATATCTCAGCTTCTATAGTGTACAAATGCATTAAACTTGATATATTGGCATGTATCATCATAACCTTTGCTAATACAATTTGGATGTATACATTGTCCAACAGGTGGCGTTGCTAATCTGCAATTTAATCATTTTAACGGAAAGGCAATATTTTAACTCTTGTGATTTAACAATAAATTTTGTGATACACTGAAGTTATAAGTGAAATCGATTTTATGTAAAGCTTTACTGGTCCATTTTGGATGGACATCGGCCAACAGGTGGCATGGCTATGTTGCAATTTAATCTCATAACGGAAACGGAAAATCTCAACTTCTGTGATTTATAAATATTGTAAATTTGGTAAGTGAAATTAATATTACGTAAAACTCTACAGATTGCCTTTGGGTGCATATCGGAAGACAGGTGGCACTGCCACGTTCCAAAATTTTCCATTCACAGAAAGGCTATCTATCAGCTTCTGTAATATATATACTCACCAAGCCTTCTGCGTGACATACATTTGATATATATTATTGATTCAATTTGGATGTATAACGAGTAATAGTCAAACAGTTTTTTTTATTATTATTATTCACAGGACATTGTTTTTTCCCCTTGGAATAAGTATACATCATCCCTGGGGGATGGGGGAGGGGTGGATAAAAATTTTCACTATGATTATCTTTCAAAAGAATTCGATATCACCCTTAAAACGAATAATTGAAACATCGTTTTCTGATGATTTAAAACAAATTTACCGTTTTTTTTTTTTTTTTTTTCATTTGTAATAATAATAATAATAACCCTTAGAAAAATACATTGTCTAAGATCTTCTATACAGCATAAAAATGATTGTCTTCTGTCATGAAAATCTATGCATTCCCCAGACCCAGAGTTTAGATACAAAAAGCTAATCACGGATGTTATTGAATAAGTAATATAGTGCTTTACGCGAGTTTCAAAGAAAATCACGGGAAAACTCCGAAAACCTAAGTCGACGAGCGTGACCAGGAATCGAAACCAACACTTCCCGTCTGTAAGGTTCGAGAGTAGAACCTCGCGGTCTCTAATACTCATCGGGAAGTTACAGAAATGAGTTTTTTTCTTCTTTTCTTTAAGTTATGGTTCTATTTAAGTTTAAATGTTACTGATAAATTATCAATATTGATCATGTTGTTAAATCATTACTCTGTTTGATTGGTCTTATTTTATTTTATTTATTTTCACTGAATATTTTGTTCAATACTGAAATATACACTAAAACAAGATATGCTTTTCCGTTTAATTCGAGATTTTAAAATGGAAAAATAAAGTGATCTCATAAGTTTTTAAAATACTTTATAAAAATTTAAATAATTGTTTAACTCCACTAATTTTTTCCTTAAAATATTGACTATATGTTTTCTACAGCTATAAATGCTTAATAAATTTCTGTTTCAAATGTTGAACTTTGAAACATGATTATTGCGGATGCAACAAGGGAGAGCAGATGATAACATCGACATCTGTGGATTGCATTTATTTAATTTTCGCTGACCGTGCAACTGCAAAGTCAAACGCCAGGCGCGGCGCTGGGTCTATTCTGGCCTGTTCGCTTCGTTAGGTCTTGGGAAAGTCGTGTCGTTATGTGAGGCGGTAATTTTAAAACATGTAATCTGATTTGTTCAGTTTTAGCGTTATAAAGACTAGGATAAGCTTTAGAAAAGGTAAAAATGTAATATTTTTAACCTGTAATATTCTCTATGTTCTATTTATTAAAGTCTTATTTTAATATCAATTAAACAATCATTTACATATCTGCGTAAGTTCTTAAGCCTAACTTTTGGTACTTGAAAGCAGCGATGAATCGCAGAAAAAACTGCTCCTGTTACAGACAACCGCTTAGAAATTATGGATTCATTTTATTAATTTAGTCTTCTGAGATAGAATTTGTTAAAATAACTATTTTTGGTTATTATAATTCTGAATGAAGTATGAAGAAGTCACAAAGACTTTGCAAGATAAGAGCTAATTTTAAGTGAATGCCTTTCCGACTGGTCATTGTGTATTTTAAAATGCTAGTTGGAAGGATGTTTTCTTGAAGAAAATTCTTATGAAAATTCAGAAGGTTCGTAATTCTTTTTTTCTTTTCTTTTTAAATTCTGAAGTATTTATTTAATGTTTATATGATAATATATATACAATCTAGGTTATGCAAATTGCACATTTTTAAAATAATATCCTAAGTTTCACTGACTTACAATTTTAAATATCTCTTTACTGTTATTTATTAAATAAAATATATGAAATTGTTTAACTGCATAATAAAACAAAGATTCAATTCAATTTTATTCCACATCTTTATAAAAAAAAGATATTCTGTTAAAAAAAAAGGACGATTTACTATATTATTTATTAATAATAATAATATTTACATTTATCAATTATTTAATATGCCGTGATAGCATAATTACATCAAACGAGGTAAAAATTGCGTTGACTCAATTTAAAGAAATTTAAACATTTAAAGAATACCAATTACATTGCCATGTGGAATAAATTTAAATACCTGCAAACATCTTTTTTGTAAACTGCTGCTGTAAACTGAAAATATTTATACACACATGCACTGAAATTTAAAAATATGAAGTATGTTAAATATTTTAGAAAAATATTTTGATTAAAAAAATATATATGTATTTAAGTATTTGGAAATTTTTAAAATTTCCTCCTTCTAACTAATTTTTAATTTTTTGTTTCAATTTCTTATTATTATAAATTAACAATATATTCTAAACTCAATTATATATTATTTTAGCGGTGTATTGGTACATTCATTTTTGAAATTATTTTTTATGTTGGAATATTAAAACTTTCTATGAACTTCAGCATTCAAATATATTTATAAACTATCCATGGACTTACAAAGTAGTACCCAGAAATGTTTAGAATATACAGGGTGCAAAGTCGAGAGCAGGCATTTATTTGCGCAACAATTGGTCTCAGACGTCCTCCAATAAGAAAATGTATTTAAAAAAAAATGTAAGAATTCATTATATGACATGTTTAAATTTAAAAAATCAATTTATTAAAACTCACAAAAACTGATAATTTTTATACAATTTTCATGACACTAATAGTGAAAGTTGAGTTCCAACCTAAAAAACCTATATAACACAAAAAGTTTCACTTTTGTGCACCTAAAATTGTCTGAGATAGTTAGTTTCAAAATTTAGGATTATTTCGCATTTTCTCGGGCTTTATTAAAAAGTCAACGAAAAATTCTTTAATAAACCCAGGGAAAATGCAAACAAAGTCCAATTAGGATTTTTAAACCGATCCCTTATTGAAGGCCGAAATGTGTTAGAAAATCTAAACTTTAAATATCTTGTTCCATTTTGGAAGAATATAAATGAAACTTCTTGTTAGGATGAGTGTTAATTTTTCTAAATATCACTATAGGGATCTGGGACTGTACAAAAATTTAGTTTTTGTAATTTTGAAAAAATAGATATTTTAAATTTAAACATGTCATACCGCAAATGTTCATATTTTTTAAAACATTTTGTAACTGAAACTATATGTTTGCGACCAATAGTTGCGGAGATAAAGACATTCTCGTGACTATCTTTGCACCCTGTATTTAAAAAAAAATTAATATATATATGTATAAATGAATTTTTAATCGTAGTTAAAACCAGGCAACCGATATAAGATCTCTGAAACCACATAGAACAATGAGAAGGAAATTACAACAAATTTAAATAACCTGTGGAGACTGATTGTGATTTATTGAAACATTTATTTTTTGTTTAGTGATTTTTATTTTATTTAACTTCAATCTAATCATACATTTATTCCTAGATTATTCGTTGCAATTTTAACAATTTTGCCGGTGCGTAAAAACGACATGAAACTCAAATCAAAAGATACAAACAAGCAACGAGAAAAAAAAAAAAAAAAAAAAAAAAACAGCTTTTTTTTTTTTTTTTTTTTTTTTTTTTTTTTTTTTTTTAAGGAAAAGCTCAGAACGGTGAAAAAGAAGAAGAAAAAAAAAAAAAAAAAAAACTCGTCAGTGGTGACCTTTTTCACCATTGAGCACCAATGCACGATTTCGTTCGTTAGCAGTTATAATAGCAAATCGCCAGCGGACACCAAATCATACAAGAAATTAATTGAAGTTAAAAATGAAGAATAAAGTGGAATAATAAACTATTAATTCAAGAAATCAGAAAATCAAACTGAAAACAACTATAAAAAACAAACATTACTCACAGGATGATGCATTCGGAATCCCAAGGATTAAAACAAGCAAAATAATTCAAGAGTTTAGTTGTACATAGCAGATAAAGAATGATACAACACAGCAACAGGGATATGAATTACATTTTTTAAAATTCAAATAATGTTTGTGAAAATTTAACATACTTAATTTCAACGTATATGCATGAGAAACTCCATATTCTACGACAGTAATTCCCAAAAATTGTCATAACATCTCTATATACCTTAAAAAGTACCTTAAATTTTTGCATTTTAAAAAAATTTCTTTTTTTCCCCTAATCTGAAGATAATGGCGTTATAGTATTAATTACGAAACTTTAATAAACACCATAAAAGGCAAGAACTCGCAGCGACTAAAAAAAAAAAAAAAAAAAAAAAAAAAAAAAACCGGCAACGCATTCAACACACTCAACGTGCTTGTTTGCAGCTCTCGCGCTTACATTGTTCGCCTGATGAAGGGTTGTCTTCTTTTAACCCGAAACAATTGTTTCGAGTTCTTACATTTTATGGTGTTTATTCAAAGTTTTGTAATTAATACTATAACTTCATTATCTTCAGATCAGGGTAAAAAAAGAAATGAAAAAAAAAAAAAAAAAATGAAAAAATTTAAGAAATTTTTTAAGGGATAAAGAGACGCAATGGCACTTTTTTCGGAAAACTGTCATAGAATATAGAATTTTTGATTCATATACGTTAAAATAAAGGAATAGTAAGTATGTTAAAATTTCTCAAACATTATTTGAATGATAAAAAAAAAAAGTAGTTTATATTCCTGTTAATGTGTTTTGCTTCATTATTCGTCATCAGCTATGTACTTTTTAATAAAAAAAACACCACAAAACCAGCGTTGTAAAAATTATTACGTACAAACTTTGAATAAACACCATAAAATGCAATAAACTCGCAACAATTGTTTCGGGTCGAAAAAACACACGACCCTTCATCAGGCGAATAAAGTAAGCACGAGTGCTGCAGTCAAAGCGGCAACGCACCTTGTTGCGAGTTTATTGCATTTTATGGTGTTTATTCAAAGTTTGTAAATAATAATATGTACTTTTTACTTTTAAACGCCCGTACTGTGTTTTTTTTTTTGATAATGACGTCACAGTTTTTTTTTTTTTCTACACTATTTTAGAACGTTTACAGTACGTTTTCTAGAACGTTCTGAAAATGTGTATAACGTTTTGAAAACGTTCTAAAAACGTTTAGAACGTTCTGAGACCGTATACGTAGAACGTTCTCAGAACGTTTCTATAACACCGATGGTAATAGTTACACGTTCATTGAACGTTCTCTGAACCGTACTATTGTCCTGATTCAAGATGGACAAATAGACGTCTATAACACGTTCAAAGTGAACGTTCTTAGAACGTGTTTGTAGAACAATTTTTGAACGTTCAGAGAACGTTTCGGTGCTGCTTGGGTTCCTGGTGAAAGTGGGTAATTCCATCTCTAGCCTGAAACCTGTCCTCAGTTCAGTTCCTCAAGGGTCTCTTGCTGGGCTTCGCTTTTTTTAACATCTATATCAACGACATTCCTCGCAAGCCTAATGTCCATTTAGCATTATTTGCGTACGATTCAGCTATCATGTTTAGACATACACAACCACTCATTGTGTTTGAAACACTCCAGGACTACCTTAATTCGTACGAAATTTGACTCAAAAAATTTAAAATTAAAGTGAACAGTTCCAAAAGTGCTGCCATTTTCTTTACAAACAAATCCTATCCGCGTTTGTAATGAACGATAGATGGCGCTTTCTCAACACTGCAGTTGTTAGTAAATATAATATCCACGTGTATGTATTTTGTTCTTTCTTGTTGTTCTATCATAGTTTCAGCTTGAAAGCTTCCAGTGGTATGATAATTTCACCTTAGCCCACCAGAGGGCGAGCATTTCATTACAATCGCGGATATTACCAGCAATAATTTTAGACTCAATAACGAACCTATTCCCTGGGAAATTTATTATAAATACCAGGACTTCACCTTCATTCCAAATTATTATGGCACAAGCACATTTCGGAAGATCTGAATAAAGCTCAATGTGCCATGGGCGCACTTTCTTATTTGCGTGATTGGAATAGCAACCTGTCCATCAAGAACAAATTGTTACTATATAAATCCATGATCCGTCCTATGTTGACTTATGGGTCAGCACTTGAGAGACTTCAAGTTTTCCAAATAAGCAATTGCGTAGGTATGTTAAGGCCTTTCGCTGTGTTCATAATGACTTCATCCATAAAGACCTGAAAATTAAATTCATCTACTCAGTAATTAGGAAACTTACGTTGAAGTTTCACAGGTCTATCCCAAAAGCTCAGAATCCTGTGTTAAACGCCATCAGGAATATGATCCTCATGTGGGCAGGGGACGGAAACATCCACTTGGCATCCTTCTTAGAGAGGATGGGTTTGTACCCATCTCTAAGCGTCGGAGGCGTGACCATTCTGAGGTCACCTAACACAATATTCTAGCTCCAAAATCTTTTATCCGTGGAATGAATCTTGATTCTTCTACTACTGGATCTTCTACTACCGACGTCTGCAATCCTCAGTGTATTTCCACAGTCGCGAACAGTCAACCTTCTGTCTGTCACCTTACTCGCAGGGATGCGTCTATTCATTGTAAAAAGTTTTTTTTTTCTGCACTTAGACTGTAATGTGACTTTTTTCATTTTGAAAATTTAATTGAATTTTTCATATAAATTGTAAATAATTATAAATAATCTAGTCTAAGTAATTAAATTTAGGCAAAATTGGGAAAGCATGCAGCTCCTCACTCAGGTGGGTCCAAGGTGCCTTTTTCAAGGCAAATTTGCCTTGGACAGGTCGAGGGGGCCCTGAGGCAGGACTGTGTGTAATCCATCATGTTAATATAAAAGAAAAAAAAAATGCATAACTTTTTTTTTTGGACAGAGCGGGCCTCGGAATTCCATCAAGTACGACATAACTTTTAGATCTTTTCCATCCCCCTGTAGTTTACAGCCTCTCCTCAGGCTGGCTCGTTTTTTTTTTTTTTTTTTTTTTTTTTACTCATCATATCATCACACCGAGCTCCTGTTGAACTCACTTCCTTTAAGAATCCCGACTTGATTGATCTTGCAATCCATCTTCAGGTATCTACAACTTCAGGTGTGTGTGGGGGGGGGGGGGGAAATAAGTAGTGGTTTAGATCACTGCAGGCACTCCCAAAGCTAACGTGATGATGATGATGGAATTGCTTTCTGAACAACCTAAACGTAATGCAGATCTTGACGTGAAAAGATGCAGAGAATAATTTTTAAATTTTAAGTGTTTATCTGAAGTGTAAATTACATAATTTTTTAAACTGTCGATTGACATTTATAACGGTCTTATTCTTCGGATATACTTTTTTTTTTTTTTTTTTTTTTTTTTTTTAATAGTTTTAAAACAATAAGCAAATTCGAGATTTTCTTTCAAACTTCATCTTAAAAAAAAAAAAAAAAAAAAAAAAAAAATTCTCTATGGCCCATGGGATTCTATTTTTGTCACACTTGTACATGTATTTTCAGATGTAGAATAGTCGCGATATGCTCCTTTTCGACATAGAAAGATTTGAAGAAAATTCGATATTGAAGAAAAAAATAAATCACTATTTTGTCGCTTATCAAAAAATGTAATAGCCAATTTCCGGTTAATTTATTCATTGAAATTTTTATTTAGACACACGTTTATAGAAAAACCTTACGAAAATTATTCAGATTATATTTAAAACATTGCTCTTCGACCATTTTTCGGTAAATAATTTAGCCCTCCATTTTATCAACGTTGCCAAATACATCGTACCTCACCGATTGTCTAAGAAGGTAATAAAAATGGATTAAAATCCGTCGGCCAGACGGGGAGTAACTTATATATTTAGTTCTAAAAGATAATCATAAAAAAAAAAATCTGCATAGATAGAAATAAATTACACATAAAACACTGAAACAAATCTAGTCAAAATAGAAAATACCGAATAAAACTATTTTACTAATATATTTTATTTACATACATAAGTATAAGAGCAAACTAACATTTTTATATTTATATTAAAAGATATACTTTGTCATTTTAATCTGCAGATTTAAAGCAGATTTTGGGTACTTTCAATGAAATAAGCATTGTATTTTTATTTTTATTTATTTTAAATTTATTGCAGATGTTGAATATTAATCTTTTTCAAGTAATGTTTAATAACATTACACAACTACGAAGTCGACTGTCTCTTTCGTTTGACTGTTTTTAACACAGTTCCAATGCAATATAAAAATCTAATTGAAAACATAGAATTAAGAAGGGAGGAGGTGTAAACTCAAAAAGTTCTGAAGTCATTCTCTCATTTTTTTCCCCTTTTAGTTCCCTATCGTACTATAGGTATGGGGAACTTCGGTAATCGTGAAAATTTTCGACCTCGGTTTTTTGACTTTTCTACACGTGTTCAGGTCTGAGGAATCCGAAAATGACAAAATTTGTATAGTGTCTGTCTGTAGGGTGTCCGTTAGTCCGTTAGTTTGTTAGCCTGTGTACACGATATCTCAAGAACAAATTGTCGCAGAGAGGTCAGATCAGTTTTAAAATATTACTTTCGACACTGGCAAGAACCCTATTCATTTGCAACATTCGAATTTAAAAACTTCAGCAGTTATTCGAAATTTACCATTTTCTTAACATGGGAGAATAGGACAAAAATTCACTTAAACGTGCATTAAATGGAAATTTTTTACTGTAAAAATGTCAGACCAGTTTTAAAATATCAGTTTGGATGCCGGAATGAACATCAGTAACTATAAATATGCTACTTTGAAAATTTCGCAAGTTATTGGAAATTTACGAATTTCTTCACATGGCAGTATAGGGCAAAATTTCACATAAACGTCAATTTTGAGAGATATATTCATCGTAAAGATGTCAGACTACTTTTTAAATATTATTTAGGACACTGGCATGAATATCATAGACTATGATTTTTCCAATTTAAAAAATTCGTAAGGTATTTAGAATTTACGATTTACTTAACATGTCAGAAAAAGGCAAAATTGAGTATAAGCGTCCATTTTGAAGATCATAAATACATTAGACAACTTGAAAATTACATTTATGATATTTGTTTGAACATGATTGAATACAAATATTTTAATAGGAAAATTTCGTAAATTATTCGTAATTTACGATTTTATCAACATAGAAATTGTAAATTTTTCATATCAATATGAATTTTGAGGATTATTGCATTGGAAATAGTAGCATGAAACTAAACAACGGAACTGACCTTGATAAAATAAATGAATAGATTAGAATAAGATAAATATATCGAAGCGAACGGTGGATAGTCTATTAGGCAGGGATTTCATTCTGTCACTGTATCAAGCTTTGGTCAAATTCATTTCTTTTAACATGATTATAATATGTCTGGCACAAGAAATTTATGAGAATATAAATATGATGGGGAACTAAGCAGAGTCCACCTACGCCAACTAGTGAATGTTTAATTTTCTTTAATGCGCACATGGTAAAATTTTGTAGTATACAAGTGCTTTTACTTTTTCACTGCATACAGATATATTGTGCAAACGCTGCCAGAAACTTTTTGTGAACTTTTTTTTTTAATCCTTCAGTAGGTCTATGTGTAATATTGTAGCACAAATATTAGTTATTGAATATTTTTAACTTATTAAACTTATGTTTTTTCATCAGATATACACTCAGACATAAAACATTATTTAGATACTTTCATTTATTTTTTAAAAGTCTTTTTAAACCATAAATGCATAGCAATGTAGAACTGCATCATATGTATAAAACCTCATCAATCTTTATGCAGTAACCTTTGCGCAATGTTTTATTTTATTTTAATTTTAGCAAAACTAATTTATCGTTTCCAAACGCAATTAGAATCCTTCAAAGTTTATTTTTTTATCAGTGACAATTTTTACTGTTGGCACGCTATCTGAGTACAGTTTCATTTTGATATGAAGTAAGATTTATTTATATAAAAATAATAAAAACAAACAGGAAAAGTTAGATGAAAAGGGTAATGAATAAAATTTATACATTTTTGCATATACTGATAAATGTATGCTAGAAAATAAAAATTTAAGTATAAAAACATTTTTTTAACATTAAAAGCTTTTTATTGTGAAGCCCTAATAAGCATAAATTAAAAATTTATTGTGGCAAAGATATATTATAAATGAATGAAAGTTTTAACATTAAGAAAATTTTAGAGAAAATTATAGATATTTCACTTTTGCAAGAGATGAAAATTTTTAAATATGCAAAATATTTTAAAAAGCATTCTAGACCAATATTCTTAGTTGTTAATTTTTGTATAATTATACATTGAAGCATAAATTTCAAAGATCTCGAAATCATTTTAAAATACACTGCTCGACATTGAAAATGCAACACCAAGAAGGAATAATAATAACGGAATGAAATTTGTTGGACACATACATTATATTAGGAAGAACAATTGATTAAAATTTCAGGAAATTTGGAGTAATATATACTGAGAAAACAGTACATAAAGCAGCGACCTCTGTGAACAATAACAGCACATGTCTGCCTAGGCATTGAATCAAACAGCGATTGGATGAGATGTACGGGTAGAGCACTTCATGAAGTTTTAACACGATGCCACAATTCATCGATCAAAGTTACTAAAGAGTGGTGGGGGGCCAGTCGCTTTTCAACGATTAAACAGTCATTTTCATTGGTGCGAGATCAGGAGAACGCGCTGGCCAGAGCAACAGTCGAACACATTCGGCTTCAATGAAGGTCCAGACAATATGGACAACTTGCGGTCGTGCATTGTCCTGCTTAAATGTTGCGCATCGGAGGCCTTGAACATAGGGCAGAGCGATGAAAACAAGAGGTGAGCGGGACGTGCATCCAATAGTACAACATAACATCAATGCAGGTGGTGACTCAGTATGCGGCTACCAAAATTCTGATTTCCCTCAAAACTGCACCACTGATATAGGCGCCATTAATGTGTGATCAACGATGAACCTGGACGCAAGAATGGCGTGAAGTCACTTTTCAGGCAAATCACAATCCTGTTTACAGCATCAAGATTGACTTACTCGTATTTGACGGCATTATGAATAATGCACATTGCCAGCTGGGATTCGACATCATCATACTGTCCATCATTTGTTACGATGTTATGGGTTCTCCCGTTGGATACACGTCTCGATTACTTCATGTTCGTATTCCTGGCACTCTGAACAGCAACCATTAAATTTCTGATGAGTTAAGGCCCGACCCTTTTCCCTGTATTCGAGGCCTACTTAGCGCAAAATTTAAGCAAGATAATGCACGACCGCAAGTTGTTTGCATTGTCCGGACCTTCTTTGATACAGAATGTGTTCGACTGTTGCTCTGGCCCGCGCGTTCTCCTGATCTCGCGCTAATGAAAATGACTGTTTAATCATTGAAAAGCGTCTGCCCCCCCCCCCACCACTCACCAGTAACTTCGATCGATGAATTGTGTGCATCGTGTTGAAGCTTCATGATGTGCTCTACCCGTACATGTCATTCAATTGCTGTTCGATTCAATGCCTAGGCAGATATGTGCTGTTATTGCTCACAGAGATCGCTGGTTTATGTACTCTTTCCTCAGTACATATTACTCCAAATTTCCTGAAATTTTAATCAATTGTTCTTCCTACTATAATGTATGTCCAACAAATTTCATTCAGTTATTATCATTCCTTCTTGGTGTTGCATTTTCAATGTCGAGCAGTGTATTTATAATATTTAAAATTTTCATCTTTTGCAAAAGTGAAATATCTATTTTTCTCTAAAATTTTCTTAGAGCTAAAACTTTAATTTCATTATAGAATGTCTTTGTCACAATAAATTTTTAATTTATGATTCTTAGGACTTCACAATAAAAAGCTACTAATGTTAGAGAATGTTTCTTTACTTTCTCTTACCAATAGGGTCGAGAAAGTACTGTTTTAGGGTCAAATTTTCGAACGTGAGTTTTTGTTATATTTACATTTTCTGAGGTCCCCTGAATACGAAAATCATGTTTTTAGCAAAAGTTCTGTGTGTCTGTCTGTGTGTGTGTTATTAGCATATCTCAAGAACAAATAGTAGCAGAAATTCCAAACTCGGTATGCTAAATGTGTATCATATAGGGATGATACACTAAGCTTTTCGTTGAGGTGAAGCAAATGGTTCGGTCACAGGGGCACTCAAAATATTCAAATACATTACGTGTATGGGGGAAATTGCACGTAAGTAGAGTTTAACATCTATAGACTGTCCTAAACAAAATGAAACGAATATATATTTTTGTAATAGAGATAAGCAACTGGGAAAAAAATTTTGTGTGTGTAATAGCCTCGCCCCCCCCCCCTCCCCGAGGGGAAATCCCCCTCGAGGGGAGTAAATTTTCATGATGGGTATCCTTCAAAAGACCTTGCCAATACCTTTAAAACGAATGGTTGAACCATCGATGTGCGATAATTTAATATAAAGTTATCGACATTTTGCATTAAAAAAAATATATATGTAATATTGAGAATAAATTCTACTTTTTTTTATATTTAGTGTTATGCTACTTCTCTAATATGAAATCGTCTGCATTATTATGGAAGATATTTTTTTTATTAATAACTTTATTAGATTATTTTTACTGAGTGAATTTATATAGGAAAATATAGAAGAAAGTCATGTGCTGGCCACAACACACTAGTTTTTTGTTGTTAGTGGATGTGCTTTATTATTAATATTTTACCATTTCCAGGAAAGCTGTTTGGGGATTGAAATAAATTTCTCATCGAGATATGGTAAATGATGTATGATTTAAGCTAAATAGTCATCGTTTGTTTTTTGTATATTTATATGTTTTGAGGCTTCCTGATTACCGTGTTCGAGTTTTTTAACGCTTGATCTTTATCTTAGAGTAACTTAAAAAAGAATAATTTTAGGTGATCCAAGTGTTTTATTTTGAAGTTAATATACGTTTGTTGCTGGAAAAGTTTGATCAAGATTAATAAGTTTCAATGAATGGTGCGTGTGAAAATTGTCTGTATAATTTTAAATAATCTTTAAATTTTAATAACAGAATTAAATTCTATATAAATGTAGGTGCATTAATTAAACGGGGGTTGAGGGGGACGGTATGCCCCCTCACACAGAAATAAATATCATATAAAACTCTTTTGAAGCCAAATTTGAATTGTTTAACATAGGTTTACATAACTTTACTCGTTATCTTACCTCTTAATCTCCAACCTGTATTTATAGTATTAAATTTCAGGGTAAGAGAATGTTGCGTGAGTGCCACACCAGATTATTATTTAAATTTTTATTTTGTGCTTCCTAGTTATATATATATATATATAACTAGTTGGCAAAGGTGGACTCTGCTCAGTTCCCCATCATATTTACGTTCTCATAAATTTCTAGTGCGAGACATTATAATCATGTTAAAAGAAATGAATTTGACCAAAGCTTGATGCAGTGACAGAATGAAATCCCCGCCTAATAGGCTATCCACCTTTCACTTCGATATATTTATCTTATTCTAATCTATTAATTTATTTTATCAGAGTCAATTCTGTTGTTTAGTTTTCATGCTACTGTTTCCAATGCAATAATCCTCAAAATTCATAATTATATGAAAAATTTACAATTTCGCTATGTTGATAAAATCGTAATCGTAAATTACGAATAATTTACGAAATTTTTTTATTAGAATATTTGTATTCAATCATGTTCAAACAAATATCATAAATGTAATTTTCAAGTTGTCTAATGCATTTATGATCCTCAAAATGGAAGTTTATGCTCAATTTTGCTTTATTCTGACATGTTAAGTAAATCTTAAATTCCAAATAACTTTCGAATTTTTTAAATTTGAAAAATCATAGTCTATGTTATTTATGCCAGTATCCAAAATAATATTTCGAAAGTGGTTTAACATCTTTACGATGAAAATATCCCTCAAGATCGACGTTTATGTGAATCTTTGCTCTATACTGCCATGTCAAGAAATTCGTAAGTTTCCAATAACTTGCGAAATTTTCAAAGTAGCACATTTATAGTTACTGATGTTCATTCCGGCATCAAAACTGATATTTTAAAACTGGTCTGACATTTTTACAGTAAAAAGTGTCCATTTAATGCACGTTTAAGTGAATTTTTGTCCTATTCTCCCATGTTAAGAAAATCGTAAATTTCTAATAACTTACGAAGTTTTTTAATTCGAATGTTGCAAATAAATAGGGTTCTTCCCAGTATCGAAAGTAATATTTTAAAACTGATCTGACCTCTCTGCGAGCATTTGTTCATGAGATATCGTGTAAAGAGACTAACAAACTAACGGACTAACACACTAACAGACACTCTACAGACACACCATACAAATTTTGTCATTTTCGGATTCCTGACACCTGAAAACGTGTACAAAAGTCAAAAAACCGAGGTCGAAAATTTTCACGATTGCTTACGTTCCCCATATCTATAGTATGATGGGGAGCTAAAAAGCTTCTTAAAACTAATCAAAATTTCTTAGGATACTATGTAGACAATAAAAATTTTCTTTTATCAACTGATATCTTTTCTTTTAATTGACTGGAAAAAAAAAAAAAAAAAAAAAAAAAAAACACATCACACTTCAAGGATTGACCCCTCGACTATCACATTATCAGCAAGACGCTCTAACCAAATGCCAATGAAAAGTCATGGAAAGTGCTACATAAATCCAACAAATACAATATATATATATATATATATATATATTATACTGGAATGTTTTTTTAAATATTTTAAATATTTAAAAATTTTCATCGCTCACAAATTCAAATATCTATATTTTTCTTTAAAATTTTCTTATTGCTGAAATTTTTATTTTTTTCTCGGCAAGAATAAAATTTTATTTTATGCTTTTTAGGGCTCCGCAATAAAAAGCTTTCAGCATTTTTTTTAAACTTAAATTTTTGTTTTGTGCTTTATATTAACTAACTAAAAAAAAAAATCTTAGTATATTGTGTAGACTATGAAAGGTTTATTTTTCACAAAGGACATCTTTTCTATTAATTATCTGCAAAAAAGCAATACTTCGGCCGTCGAGAACCAAACCCATCACCATCGCTTTATCAACATGACACTCAAACCGACTGAGCCAACGAGTGATGTAAAAGTTTGCTTACATTTACTTTAAAGTGAAAGTGCCTTATTTTTATTTAATTTCAATAAAAAGCTTCTAAAAGGCTTATTTATTTATTTTTACTTTAATTTTTATTTTGTGCTTTTTAGTAACTAGATAAAAAGCTGTTTAAAAACTACACAACGAAATATTTTGTTTTATCAATTAACATCTTTTCTATTAATTATTTGCAAAAATTATCAGCTCGGTCCGGTGAGGATCGAACGCACGTCTCTCGCGTTATCAACATGACGCTCTAACCAACTGAGCCATTAAGAAATACAATGGATTGCTTACGTTTTTTTAAAAAACAAAATGGAAAAATCTTGTTTTTTAGCGTGACAGAAAATGCAATGACAAATCCAATTTCATATAATAATATATATAAAAAATATAAAGCTTCCAAAAATATTTATGTAGTTTTTACTTAAAACTTTTTATTTCGTGCTTTTTTAATATCTAAAATGTTTTGTGTTTTTTAATATCTAAAATAAAAAAAATAAAAAAATCTTCAAAATTCTTTAAAAATTCTTAGGATACTGTGTAGTCAACGAAAAATTTTCTTTTATCAATTGACACCTTTTCAACTAATTATCTGTAAAAAATTAACACGTCAGAACTTCGG
Organism: Salticus scenicus; assembly: GCA_963930645.1. Classification (NCBI taxonomy): domain Eukaryota; kingdom Metazoa; phylum Arthropoda; class Arachnida; order Araneae; family Salticidae; genus Salticus; species Salticus scenicus. The sequence continues at coordinate 151,411,892 of OZ005655.1, forward strand.
GGATCAAACTTTCGACCACCGCGTTATTACCGTGACGCTCTAATTAACTAAGTCATGGAGCGACAAACTGAGCAGCTTACGTTTACTTAATGGAGGCGGTTTGTTTGTTAGCATGACACGAAGTCACAATGATAAAGTCAATTTCATATAAAAAGCTTCTAAAAAGTAGCCTTTTTTTATGATGTAGAAATACAAATATATTTAAAACGTTAAAAACTATTTAAAACGATTTAAAATAGGTAAAATATATTTATTTTTAATTTTCACGTGGATTTTTTTTTGGGGGGGGGGAATATTTCCCCCCTTAATTACACTTATTTTCCAGTTGATTTCAAATGTTATTTATTAAAAATAAAAATTCATGCATTTATGGGTTAAGCAGTACAATGAAAAGTTTTAGATGAAAATTATATCTTTTATGAGCATAATTATTTATAAAATAAACTTTTTTTTTTTTTTTTTTTTAATAAAATTGAAAAGCCTTTATATAACAATTTACCTACCGCATTATGAAACATATTTAGTTACTTAAGAATATTTTTAAAGATATAAGCAATATAAATTATATGTATCCCCTTATTATACGAATTAATTCTGATTTTTTTTCCGATGGTAATACATAGAGGTCGGAAAAGATATTTAGATCTTAAAAATGTGTTAATAAAGTGTTACATTTTTATGTTCCTTACATTTTTACTTTCTCTTACCATAAGGTAGAGAAAGTATTGTTTTTGGATCAAATTTTCGAACGCGAGATTTTGTTGTATTTACACGTTTTGAGGTCCCCTGAATACGAAAATCATGTTTTTAGCAAATGGTCTGTGTGTGTGTGTCTGTCTGTGTGTCTGTCTGTGTGTCTGTCTGTATGTCTGTGTGTCTGTCTGTTATCAGCATATCTCAAAAACAAATTATGGCAGAAAGTTCAAACTTGGTATTTTAAATGTGTATCATATAGGGATGCTACAGTAAGCTTTTCGTTAAGATCAAGCTAATGGTTTGTGTACAGGGACAATCAAGAGAATTCCAATACATTACGTCTATAGGGGGAATTGCAGGACAGTACAGTTTAACGTCTATAGACTGCATTAAACCAAATGAAACGAATATATATATTTTGTAATAGAGATAGTTAACTGGGAAAATTTTTTTGTGTATGTAGGAGTCTCGCCTCCCCCCCCCCCTGGGGGGGGGGAAGTCCCCCCTCGAGGGGAGTAAATTTTCATGATGGGTATCTTTCAAAAGAGCTCACCAATACCTTTAAAACGAATGGCTGAACCATCGATCTTCGATAATTTAAAACAAAGTTATCGATTTTTTTTTTACTGTTAACGAAAGAAAAAACTTAGAAAAAAAAATCGTACTTGTTTTTTTTTGAGAATAAAATGGATTATTTTTTGGATATTTGGTGTTATACTACTTTTCTAATATGGAAAGCGTCTGCATTATCATGAAAGATAATTTTTTAAATAATAATTTTAATAAATTAATTTTTAAAAACAGACTTATTTTTTAATAACCGAATTAAATTCTATATAAATGTAGGTGCATTAATGAAACGGGGGGTTGAGGGGGGCGGTAGCCCCCCTCACACAGAACTAATTATCATATAAAACTCTTCAGAAGCCTAATATGAATTGTTTAACATAGGTTTCCATAACAGTACTCGTTATCTTACCTATTAATCTGCAACCTGTATTTATTGTATTAAATTTCAGGGTAAGAGAAAGTCGTGTGAGTGACACACCAGATTATTTTTCTAAGACTCATGAGAGATTCTTGGAGTAATATAGGAATTAATTTTAATACAGGTGAAGATCGTGAAAAATGCGAAACAAAGACAGCGAGAACACTCTGTAAAATCCTCTCTGGAAGAATAACACCTGCATGTAGCATCTAGTGCTTTGTAGCAAGATTAAAGTGAGGAATACACGTTCTTTTCTTATAAATATCCGTGACATTTCATAAATTCTATTTTATATGCTTTTTAAACTAATGGTAGGTAGATAAAGGGTTTAAGTATTCGAAGCATTAAAATAAAAATAAGCATTTGTAATATATAATATACGCAGTAGTGGAAATAACCTGTCAAAAAAGAACAAAATTTCTCAATATTTGAAATCAATATTTATTACTCAATATTACTGAAATTTTTGAACAAATTCATTCCAAAAGAGTATATAAGTGATCTAAATAGTTAAATAATAATAATAATAATAATAATAATTAAATGTTGCCAATTTTTTTTATTGTTTAGAAATTCACAGAAGCATTTAAAACAACCTGGTGTGTCACTCACTCGACTTTCTCGCACCCTGAAATTTAATACCATAGATACAGGTTGAAGATTAAGGGGTCAGATAACGAGTTCTGTTAGGGTCATTCCATGTCAAATCAACCAAAAAAAAAGGATAATTTGACACCCATAGTCTCTGATTTTGACGAAACTTGGTGTATTTGTTCCTGTCATGGATTTAAATGAGGACAAAAAATATTTTTGCTCTATCTTAAATAGTTTAGGTTTTACAGCTAGTTAAACATTTGTGAATTTCATGTTTTTTTTTTCGATCAGGCGCAGGAAACGCAATTTGTTCTTTCATAAAGAAGAATTTTTATCTCTCTTATTTACCAACTAATGTTGATGAAATTTTTTATGGGTATGCTTTAATATATAAGAAATACAAGAAAAAATAAATTAAACTAGCAAGTATTTGCAAATGGCCAGGAAAAAATCCTGAAATATTATTTTGAAATTTTTTTAAATGAAATACAGAGTTCCACTCCAAATGGATTATCATCATGAGGGAAAAGGATAATCAATTTTTTTTTGTACTCTTGTTCTAAAGGATGTATTCCACAACATGAAAAAATAAAATAAATGGCTTTTTGCATCCTTCATTATTTTTTCTGACTTCAAATTTAAAATTTCCAATTTTCTCATTTTCTTGAAATCGCCAAATTAGAAGTTCCAATTTATTAAAATTATACAAAAATTTGAACTAAAATGTTATTTATCAACTAATTTCAGTTTAAAGGTTTTTGAAATGAAATGGAAAATTGAATTACATAATTAGGTGGTGTATGATTAAAACAACAGAGTAGTTTTTAAGAATGTTAATTCAACATGTACGAGATACCTACATAAATGCTATTAAATTGAATCAACAAAATTATATCTAAATTGAAATTTCAAAACAAACAAACAAAAAAGTTTATGAATTAATATTAAATGTTCTAATTAATACAAATTTGCATTAAAATTTAATTTTGTTTTAAAAACAAGATCTAAATTCCAGTCATTTTACTACTCACTGATATTTCAAATTTTAATCCTATTGTAAACAATCAAACCATTCAAGTTGCAACAAGACAATTAAGTGAAGTTCTGTCTACTGTGTAGGTACATGTTTAGATGTCTGAATAAGTCAAATCTTGTTTGACATGTTTAAAAAAGTGAGCTTGCTCAGTAGCAGAGACAAAATCTGGCATCTTGTAATTAGTCAGTCACAAGCTATTGCATGTGTAACATGCATTATTGAGGCTATACTATTTTGAAAAGAATTATTGTTAATTATTTTTTAATGTTATAATATATTAGAAAAACGGAGAAGTGCACTGCGGGGGAGATAAGTCAAAGTGATTGTCATTTTTTACACCATACTAGGAAAAAAAAAAAACTTGCATACTCTTCATAAACTATTTGAAACTGATTCAACTCTCAAAACTCTTTTGTCTTCATCACCAAAGTGTGTTTTTGAAAAAGTTTAAATCATTGCAAAACCAACAAATTACGTATATATATTTATTTATTAAGATCTTTTAAACTGAACCTAGTTGACAAATAACATTTTCTGCATTGCGGCTGCTTTCGTTGCAGTACTCGTGTGTACTTTGTTTTCCAGACGAATATATTTTTTTTTTTTTCTTAACTCAAAACAGTTGCTAAAAATTCTTGTATTTTATGATGTTTATTCAAAATTTGTACTTATTAAATAACATTTTGGTTCAAATTTTTGTATAATTTTTCTAAAATAGGAACTTCTAATTTAGCAATTTCAAGAAAATGCGTGAATTGGAAATTTTAAATTTGAAGTCAAAAAAAATAATGAAGAATGCAAAAAGCCATTTATTTTATTTTTTCATGTTGTAGAATACATTCTTTAGAGCAAGAATATAGTATTTATCTTGTTTTAAATCATATTAACTCTAAAAAATGTCTAATGCAATGAAGAAAATTTTACATGCTACATTATTTTTTACTGCATTACGCCTTAATGTTATTGAATCTGATTATTACTACGCATATAAAATGTTAGCTATATTAAATGTATTGAAATGGAAGTAACATTTGAAATATAGTTTTTACATCTTACGTAGGACAGCATATATTAACTAAATTTTTTTTCACATTAATATAAAATATATATTTGTTTAAGTTCGTTTTCATTTTGAAAGCAAATCTTAAAAAGAAAAAATACTTTTAACTGCAATGTTTTCGTAAAATCAAAATAAAACATTTAAAAGGTCCTATTGACATAATTCCTTTTATAGCATAAATTATTTTAAGTGCACTTTACATAAATAGTTTTCTTGATTCAATCTGAAAATATGTTTAAAAAAAAATGTATATCTAATTTCTATAACAAATTTATATTTTTCTATTTCGTATAATATTTTCAATATAGCTCTAAAAAGAAATGGAAATGAAACAGTGACATTTTCAATACTTTTTATGTTATAAAATCATTCTTAAGCATAATACACTCTACTCTTACACATAAACAGATTACTTTTTTAAATTTAAAGAAAAAAAAAAAAACATTTAAAAAGGTTGTCAATAGAATTTATAACAGAGGCTATCTGTAAAATGGCACAAAAAAAAAAAAAAAAAAAAATTCTTACAAGGAAATATTCAAAAGGTGTCGTCGTCAAAAAATATTGAAAAAAGTATATGTGATTCCAATCTTCCTAAAACACCAGAAAGTGAAAAAAAATATCGGCGGAAATGAATTACAGCGACCACAAAAAATTATTAAAATTAAGCAATTTTGGTGATTTAGCGCTTTTAGGCGATATATTCGCTAGCACCGAGATTGCTGTGTACGAACAGAACCGTCTTTTGCTTCTCCACCAAGTACTCAAGATCAGTCGCCTAACAGTGGGAAATCGCCAAATATGCTTAATTTTGATAATTTTGTTGTAGTCGCTGTAATTCACTTCAGTCGATAATTTTTCCACTTTCTGGTATTTTATAAAGAGTAGAATCACATTTTCTTTCTTTTTTCTTTTCTTTTTTTTTTTTTTTCAATATTTTTTTGAAGACACCTTTTGACCGTTCCCTTGTTAGACTTCAACGAGTTCCATTATTTTGCTATCTTATCCTTTCGATTTCTAAGTTTCCAACGATTTATATGTGATACTTCATGAAAGTATTTTAGTTGATATAATTTTTAAAACCATTAATGTATGATTTTGATATTACGATACTATAACCTACTTACTTGTCCCACTGTCTTGCATTATGTGGTGGTCGGGAAAAATTACTGCATTACTGGTTCGTTCACGATTCCCGACACATGTGGAAATTTCGGGGTAGGAGTGAAAATGCAATGATTATCCTGAGTAGCTTCTTTCTTCCAACTGAATTATAAAATATTAACATAACCTTTTGAAAAAAGAAATCTGATGCGGATACGACATGTATTCCTTATACATCCATTAGAATATACATATTGTTATGAAAACACTGACATTTTTGTGTGATGTATCTGATTCATGAATAGACAGGCAAGTTCTAGTTAACGAACATTCCAGAAAACAAGTAAAAAACTTCTACTCCAACCACGAAAGTCATGTTAATAAGATTGTATATGCCACAAATGTAGTTGGTTTTCTATTTCTTTCTTTTTTTTCGGTGGGGGGGGGGGGGGCACTATTCCACAGCTTATTAAGAAAAATCTGTCATTGGCATATGTACAGCTTAGAGCTCCCTGTAAATCTTTCGAGTATAGATAGCCAACTTTTGTTCTATTTGACGAAAATTAGTGGCGAGAAACGATAAATTTTATAAAAAGAAAAAATTCACCAAGCCAATTAATACACCAATTTCGATCGCTACTCTCGCGAAGCATCCCAGTTTTTAGCCAATTCAGAGTTTTGTCTTGGGATAGATTTTGGCGATTTGGCGTCAAATTTGGTGACTTGGTGACCGAATTTAACTAAAATTTGTAGTTTAGAGATGTTAAAGTTCGGAAGCTATAACTTCAAAAAGAACACAGTTCTAAAAATTTCTGGAAAGATTCATTGGTTTATAAAGCAGAGCTATATTTTTCAAATGTTCTATCAATGACTAACAAGACTATAAAGAAGGAAAAATCTGCCTATATCTTTACGTGCCATTTTATATACGTTATTACTGTAAAAGTGGAAACATATGGTAGTTTATTTCCACGAAGGTGGGCATTGACTTAGCGTCAATTTAGGTATTCAAATGCGGTGAAAATGGTGGTTAAGGATTCACAAAGTTTGGAAATTCCGTCACCAATTTTACGAAAAGTGGCAATTTTGGTTTTCAAAAATTTGGCATTTGTACATTCAATAGGAGTTGAGTTCTGGCATTTTTTTTTGTAATGATTCATTGGTTTCTAACGCAAAACTTCCTCAAAAATTCTACAAACCACTGGCAATATTCTTGATGAATGCAAATTCCATTAAGGCTTCAAAATTTTCGGTTGTTCCTGAATTTACGAAATTTCTGCCTGGTAGTGAATTTAACAATGTTTATTAAATTTCTGTAGTAAGATTAACTATTCCATTCGATTGTTTCGAGAATATTCATTGACTATTGATTCTTGTGGGGGAAAAATCCTATTCAACTGTTTTTTGAATATTCATTAAATAAAACGCATTCATCGACTAGAACCTGCTTATTTTTTTAAGAATTACTTTCTACATGCAGAAATGTCGATAGCTTTTAGAACAATATCATACCGGATTCTACCTACTGCAGAAGATTCAATAAATAAAGTGAATTCGTCGAATAGTACGTGATTATTTACTTTCTACAAGCAAGAATTTTGACAATTTATATAACAACTAGTATATAACCCCGTCAAAAATGACGGAATGTGAAATCAATTATGGTAGTGAATCAACTAATGCTTTGTCTGCTTCGCTGGGCACGTGGACACTATATTTAAAGGGGACTAATGTGCAAGTTGCACCTCACGGGACTAATATGCAAGTTGTACCTGACGGGACTAATGTGCAAGTTGCACCGAACGAACAAACTATTTCTTTTAACGAAAATACCTACTAACACAGGACGATAGGTCTAATATAACGTATTGTATTATAAATCATATTTATCGTAATATAACTCAGTACTTATTTCGCTTCTTTCTTCGACTCGTTTTAATAAGTAATTTTTATATGCATGGGAAAATTTAATATTTTTTTCATTTTTCGCATGAAAACATTATTTCATCTTATGTCTCTCCTCCCCGCCAACTCCTCAAAATATATATATATAACTGGTAATTTTTTTTGGCAACAATCATAAATTTAAATGTCCAATTTTGAAATTATTTTCATATTTTAATTAATTCTAAAATATCTAACCAAAACTTCTTTACAAATAAGGTACCAAATGAAAGGTACCTTATTTGTAACCTTATTTATTTTAACTAATTTGGTAAATATGACGTCACAATCAACTGTTTGTTTATATCAGATAAGTACATTATCATGATTGCCAGAAAATGATGTAATAACTATTAGCCCATAATTTTTATGATTGAATTTTATATTACATTTTAAATTTATCCTCCATGGGTATTTAGAATTGCAATGGTAGTTATAAACTTTCGTTGAAATCTTTTTACTTATTGAGATTAAGGAAAAAGTACAAGCACAAAAAATGTTCAGTTTTGAAAGATCTTTCTAATGATGTAACCATTTATGCAGATTAATAAAAAAATAAAAATACATAGCATTTCTAAGGAAAAAAAAAAAATGGCTACCAAAAGTCTCTGTTTTGAAGCGGTCTAAACCGGAATCGTTCCTGACAGAAGATGGTCATTATTATTATTAATATTATTACGTGCTCTCTCTACGAGTTGAACATTCATTAATCTAAATACATTTGTCGACTAGAACTGGCTTATGTCTTTAAAAATTACTCTCTACACGAAAAAATGTGGACAACTTTCATAACAGTATAATTACGGGCTCTATTATTTTCATTAGCTTATTTTATGGTTGATCACTGTATGACGGCAAGTCCATATATAATGGCCAAAACGTTTGTATTTTTTGTAATTATTAATATAATTTTCGTACATATCTCCAAAACTTAAAGTCACAGAAAAACAAAAAAGAGAGGTGCACAAATAGGTGTTATAACAAACCTATACACCAATTTTCAACGTTCTACTGCCAACCGTTTAATTATGCGAGATACACACACAAATACGTACGTACAGACGTCATGTAAAGTCGTAGATATCTCTAAAACGGGAGAACTTTTATTAAAACCAAAGTTGCAGGTGTAACGACATGACGACAGGCACAAATATAAATTTGCAGTATTCTACTATCATTCGTTTTTCAGTTACGTGAGATACAAAATCCATTTCGCAAATCGGGATTGCAATGCTTCCTTTTACCTTGTATAAGGAAGTAAAAAAAAAATTGATGTGGACACCACAAGACTTCCTTATACACTTATTGAAATACACGTATTCTTATGAAAACATTGACATGTTTGTGAGTGATAACTTATTCGTAAATAAACAGACAGTTTACAGTCCATAAACATTCCTGAAACAAGCAAAGAAAAAAAAAAATACTCCAACTACAAAAGCCATGATAATCGGATTACATATACCACCGAGATAAATATAGTAGTTTTTCCAGGAATGGTACTCCACTGCTTATTACAAACTCTTATTGGGAAAGGCACAAAGTATTTGCTAATTTTGGCTATCCTGAAACGATATTTTCTGCGAAATTTGATCGCTAATCTCGCCAAGCCGCCAAGTGTGTAGCGAACGGAAATTTTAGTCTTGGCATCGATCTTGGCAGTTTTTCTTCGAATTTGGAAAAAAAAATTCAGTTTACGGTTGCCAAAATTTAGAAGCTCTAACTTCAATAAGAACAGAGTTCTAGAAATTTCCGGAAAGATTCATTGGTTTATAGTGCAGAACTTAATTCTTCGAAAGTTCTATAAATGCCTAACAAGACTGAAAAAGAAGTGATTAGTCATGATTGATTGTAGACCAGAAACAGCCTATATATTTAGGTGTAACTATATACACGGTATTACAGTAAAAGTGAAAACATATAGTATTTTTTTCAAATTCCAGGAAGGTGGACGTTGATCTATCATCAAATTAGGCATTCATCTGTGGCAAAAAGTGATAGTTTATGATTTCCAAAGTTTGGGAATTCTAATTTAAATAGGAGTAGAGTTTTTGAAATTTTTGTAACGATTCATTCGTTTTTTGTGCAAAATTACCTCAAAAACTCTATAAACCACTGACAATACTCTCGATGAATTGAAATTACATTCATACTTCGAAATTTTCGGTTGTTCCTAAATTTGCAAGATTTCTGCTCTGCGATGTATTTAACAATGTTTATTTGATTTCTGTAGTAAAAAAGATTGTTTTATTGGATTGTTTCGAGACTATTCATTAAGTACTGATTTTTGTGACATAAAAAAGAGCGTTATTCAAGTATTTCCTGAATATTTATTAAATAATCTGCATTCATTGACTAGAACCTTCTTATGTCTTTAAGAATTACTTTCTACAAGAAAAAATATCTAAAACTTTCATAATATTATTACAGGCTCTATTGTACGGGCTGAATATTATTTAAATAATGTGCATTCGTCGACTAAAACATGTCTATATCTTTAAGAATTACTTTGTACAAGCAAAAATGCCACAACATTCTCAATATCATCATTAAAGGCTCTGTCTATGGGCTGAATATTAATTAAATAAAGCGTATTTGTCGACTAGAACTTTCTCATGTATCTAAGAATTACTTTCTATACACAAAAATGTCGAGAATTTTCATATCATTGCGAGCTCTATCTACGAGCAGAATAATCATTAAACAAAGTGCATTCGTCTACTAGAACTTGTGTATGTACTTTCTAGAAGGATAATTTTTGCGTGTAGAAAGTAACTTTTAAAGACATAAGCGTGTTCTAGACGACGAGTACACATTATTTAATGAATATTCAGCCCATAGATCCGTAATGATACTGTTATGAAAGTTGTCGACAGGTTTGTCTGGGCTTGAAATAAAATTTCAGCTGCTCTCTAATATTAACAAGCTAAAAGCGGTTACGCAATTTATACATAATATATTTTTAATGCTATTCTTTATAGTTATTATAAATCTTCACAATTTTCAAATTAAGCTGTGATAATATTTTGAATTAAGATACAAACAAATATATGTATACACGCACAAAATATTTCAAACATGATTATTATTTTACACATTAAAGTATGACGGCCTAGTCGAATATAACAGAGAGCTCGTTGCGAATCATGACGATTTGAAAATAACTAAGTGAAAATATGCTCTCTAAATCTTAAGATTTTGGAATTTATATTTATATTTGACATTTATTTCTTTCAATGCTTAATGAAAAGTTTTTGCCACTTGATTATGGCAGAATCAAATGGCAGAAATTGAATTATTCTATCATTTTTATAGAAAGAAAATATATTTGAATGATATAGAAAATTATTTAAATTGTTATTGAAGACATTTTGTTGTCAAAATATTAAAATAATATGGCATTTAAAACTAATAGAATTTTTCTAAAGATTCAAATATGACATTTACATTTTGAATTCAAAAATTCAAATTAATTTTCGAGTTTAATTTTATATTTTTATGCAATTTCTGTGCTGAATTTAACATTTGGCAAATTATTTATTTATTTATTCTGGAAATAAAACAAATAAAATATTTGTTACATAAATTATTAAAGGGGCTCAATATATTTATTGTATTATTATTGTAACACGAAACAAAATTTTTTTAAGTTTAGTAGAATGTTAAAGTTAAGAATATTTTTGAAAATTATGTTCTAAAAATAGAGTACTGTTAAAAGGAAAAATTGGTTGACATTAAAATACAACATACATTTAAACAAATTTTTGTTTCATGGGAATAACTTTATCGGAAAAATCTATCATCACTGAAATTAAGGACCATTATTAAACCGCACAAATTTATCTTCATATTTAAAACAAATATCCATTTTACTTATGAAGATTTAAAACTTTCAAAACTTACAATAATTCCGTTTACATTTTTTTTTTTTTTTTTTTTTTTTTTTTAATGGAATTGTATTTTTAGTAATACCCGAAAAATATCATTTTATTGTGTTATTTCATTTGTTGAAGACGATTTACTTAGCAAAGATTTTGAGTATAACAACTTCTAACATTCATGTAATATTATATGTACATATCCTAAGAAATGGGAAATCTTATTGGCTTTCTTATAGTCCATTGAATATGACTTAAAAAAAAAAAATGCATATTTAAAATATATATATGTATATATAGTGTTTAAATTGCTATTTTCAGAAACACATTCATTAATCGACAAAGATAATTTTGCACGTGCATGTGCAATTTACATAAAAGTATACTTACCAATGTAACCAAAATGCTCATTTCGAATCTTATGTTTTATTTACGGTTATTTTACATGATATTATATTGAACCAACGGAATGCGCATTTCTGGAATCTTGAGAACCTCGAAAGTCTCAAACAGCATGATGCTCACCATCACTTCTCAGGGAAAGTTTGTTAGAGCTTGTTTGACGGAAGAAGGCCGCCGCTCACCATAGCTTTACTTACTCCTGCATTGTAGAATGGAAGAACAGGGTGACGCCATCTTGATTAATCGTTAAAAAATTCACTTCAGTCTGTAAATTAGTAAAATTAAATAAAAATGGCAAACTTTACTAACGCTCTGTAAAAGTTGACAAATATGCTGTTCAAAGGTAATTTGAAAATAACTCGTGGAGTACCCACGAGTGATCCACTCGTAAAGTGGAATACTCGTAGGCGGAGAAGAAAATAAGGAAAGGACGAAAAAAAGTCATCAGTGCCGATTTATAGGTAAATTGGTTTTTAGCTATTAGTGTTAGCTATATTTTAAAGAAAACATTTTACGGATATCTGTTTTTTTCTTTGAGATATAAAGGTTTTTGTGAAATCACGTTTTGCCCCTGTCGCCCCTTAAAGGCCGAATTTCTAAAATTCCAGAAATTGGTTTTTAGAATTTTTTGTTAGCTATATTTTAAAGCAAAAATTTTACTGGTATTTGTTTTTTTCATTGATATATGAAGGGTTTTTTTTGTGAAATCACTTTCTTCGCATGTGGAATCGCATTTTGCTACGCACACCCTCTTGTGGATCGAATTTCAAAATTTTCAGAAATTGATTTTTAGGTATTTGCGTTAGCTATGTTTTAAAGGAAAAAAAAATAAGGATATCTGTTTGTTTGTTTTTTTGTTTGAGATATGAAGGATTTTGTGAAATCACGTTTTCCCCTCCCTCCCCTCCTTCGGGGGCGAATTTCGTAAAATCGCGTCTTAGTGAATGTCTCCGTTAAAGAAGGAATATTGTGACAAAGTTTCATGCTTCTAGGTCCAGGGGTTTAGGCTGGGCGATGATGAATCACTCACTAAGAATCACTCTCTCTCTCTCTCTCTCTCTCTCTCTCTCTCTCTCTCTCTCTCTGTGTATATATATATATATATATATATATAGATAGATAGATAGATAGATAGATAAATTGAAAAAATATTTGTAATTTCAATTTGTCTGTCAGTTTGTGTGTTCAATGTGTGTTTGTGTTTGTTGTGCTACACAAAGCGGGAAAAAACCCACAATATACAAAAACCCACAAATTCCTTTTATGAAAAATCATTGAATTATTAGAACAGTAATATAATTAAGATTTTTTTCAATATTTAAATATATTAATTTTATAGATTATGTGTTATTTGAGAAAATGAAGGATCCAGTTAAAATTTTTAAGGTAATACAAAATATGCCTTATTTAACATTTTCGAAGAAAGTTCTGAAATGTTTGTGACTCCATTTGTTTGTTCGTACTTTACGCTCTAATTTCTGTAACCATTTTTTGAAGTTGTAATTTTCTTAGATTTCAGTGACGAGCGAGTAGGTTACGAAGTATGGCTCCACAATCGTTCTTTTCTGGAAAACTAAAAAAAAAATTAATTTGTATTTAACATCAGTAGATCTAAGCCGAAATTTGTTAAATATATCAAACAAACTGGGTGTAGAAGTCGTCAGAATAGTTTCCATTAATCTGTGCAGAAGCAATTACCATCCATAAAAACCAAGGCCAGACATACAATGAAATATATTTAGATTTGAATAAGTGCAAACGCATTTCTCGATTAATGCTGTATGTTATTTTGAGTCGAGTGACGAAATTATGTGGCCTCTATCTGCTGTCTCCCTTTTAAAGGGTATTATCCATCTAAAATCCCTGACCCTGTCGTGGAAGAAATAAAAAGACTTAGAAGGGAAAAAACTCTAACTGTCCGCGGATAATTCATGATTCCCTTTAGTAAGAGATTAGTTAATTTAACAATTTTCATATTATCAAGGGGAAGAAAATCAATAACAGTATTTTGAAAATTTTGATTTTATTTATCTATTAATTTATTTTGAATGTTTGAAAAGCTTGTCGATTAAGGATTCACTCTTAAACAACATTTCATAAATTAGTATTGTAAAGTATTTGTAGTTTGTAAAATACATTTATAACTTACAAAGCTAATCTTGTTTATATTATATATATATATCTTAATATATATAAATCTCGTGTCACAATGTTTGTCCTCAATGGACTCCTAAACCACTTAACCGATTATAATAAAATTCGCACACCATGTGCAGTTCGATCCAACTTGAGAGATAGGATAGTTTAAATCTCAAATTATAGTCGCAATTTTAATTTATTGCTAATTATTTGTCTGTTATTATTTGACAGTCACAATTATCTGTTAACTCCAAATGATTCTAACAGATGTCGATACCTTTCGACTGGGTTGAGTAAGTAATCAATAGATGAAAATGAAAGCTGAAATATATTTGGTGCTGCCATCTACACAAAGAATCTTCAACTTTTTAACCTATTAATAAATTTCGTATAATTCAATTATTTCCACTTTTGAAATTTTTGGTGTTAGCATAGCCGGCCACGTGTTACTTAGACTGAAGTGTAAATTGAATTCATATTATAATGAAGATAATACAGTGAAATTAATCCTGTTTTTTACTTATTTGTGCTTCATTGATCAAAACTTTATAATTTAATCTGTATATATATATAAATTACGTGTCACGATGTTTGTCCGGGGTAAACTCCTAAACTAAGGAACTGATTTTGATGAAATTTTGCACACTGTGTGCAGTTTGATCCAACTTGAGAGATAGGATAGTTTTTATCTCAATTTATTGTCACAATATTGTTTTATTGCAATTATTTGTTAATTATAGACCTTTATTAAAGTTGCTCCAAAATATCTGTGAGTTCCATTAATTTAATTGTTGCCAAAAAAAAAAAAAAAAAAAAAAAAATACGAGTTCATTTTCTTTCAACATAAAAATAAATACATTTAATCAAACGTGAACGTTAAAAAATTATAAAAAGTTAAAATATGCATCTCACGAAAATTGACGTCATAATCAATTTAAAGATTTTATACACATTGATAAAGTGCTAATGTAGTTCTATCATAGATATAGTAATATATATAGATCTCTCATCCCCATGTTATCGTAGAAAGATTTTTGATGCCGAAAAAAGATAAAAAATAAAAGCTTTGGAAACAGCCATTAAGTGGTATTGAAAAAAAAAAAAAAAAAAAAAAAAGAAAAAAGAAAAAGAAAAGAAAGAAAGAAATATAAATTTGAAACTGTATCTGGAGTCTTCCATTCCCCTTTAGCAAATAAATTATTCATAAATTTTATTTGCTAAAATATTAGTATGTATTCCCGTGTGTATTCACTCGGGGAAAGACGGCCATATTTTGGTAAATACGTCGTCTTTTCCCAAATGAAAAGGAATAACTTTTTTCTCCCCAATGATCACTCTATTCTATATATGCTATACTATATCTATGAGTTCTATACGCAAGCGAAGTGTGACTCACTGACCGTCTGTGCAGCCAAGAAAAAGATTTCCTATGTTAATTGCCCACTGGATTTTTTGTAAGAAATTATTAAAAATCGAGGAAATTTATTTCCCGATTTTAATCCTTATATTTGGGTATAGATATGTATTAGTTATCGCGGGTGATAGATTGAATTATTTTGCTGTCAAATTGACAAAATTTTAATTTTAAATTTTTAAACTCCGTCGCCCTTGGCTTTTTTTTTTATTATTATTATTATTTGGCGATCAAAAGCGTAACACGAAAATATACATGCCAGATGTATGCATTGTACGAAATGTAATATGTATTATTCATTGTACGTATGTATGACATGTAATATGTATTGTACGAAATATTGTTTCATATTATTCATTACTCTTTTAATATAAGTTGTTAAAATAACCATGATTTTTGAAAGGAATTAAATATTTTCGCCAGATAATTTGGCGATATTCTTTTTTTTTCGCCAAGGATGACAGAAATGAAATCTATTCCGCTGCAAAATATTAGTATCTTACATCAGATATTTTATTTAGACATTTGAAAACAAATTTGACTTCAAACTAAGATAGAATATTTATTATTTTCCTTTTAATTTGTATATTATTAGTATATTAAAATTTAAAAGCATGGTATATAAAAAGTTTTTTTTTTTTTTTTTTTTTAAATCTTATAATTATTCTTATCTTAATCCTCAATGTTTCCCATCTTTATTGACTTGAATTTACTATTAAAATTTTAACATACTCAAAAACTTCTCATCACTTCGTTAAAATACACTAAACTTTTCCAAAATCTTTTTGTATTTAAAATGATACATGTATTTACTTTAAATGTCCAATATTTCATAAGATTTCCAATTTTAAAGTTTTAAAATATTTATCAAATTTACTTATTTTTCTGGTTTAGCCTTATTGTTTTCCCTTTTATAACTACAGCTGTTGCCCTCTTTAAAATATTTAAAATGATGAGGTCATTTAATAGTAAAATTATCCATTATAGCATATATTATATTTCACTCCTCCATAAAAATTGATTTTAAAATCGTCTGTTTCTTTTATACTTTTATTTTAATAGAATTTTAATAGAATTTTAATAGAATTTAATTTATATATTAGTCATTTTAGCAATTTTATCCAAAGTAGCATTAGAAATAATATATATCACTTCTCCATTAAAATTTATAGGACCCTACAATAAAAATAATTTGTGCTTAATATCAACACTACGAAAATTTTTATCAATCGCTTCCAAATTTTGACCTAACTTTCAAATCTCAACCCTGTGGGTTTTTACATCGGCTACAACGTTTTCGTCTTTGTTCGTAAATAATAATTTAACTGTACTAAATAGTTTACAGCCGTATAATTCAACGTATAACTTAGTCACAGCAACGCGTGGCCGGGTCTGCTAGTATATATATATATATATATATATATATATTATTGCAGAAAAAGTTAGATAATTTTTTCGCCAGATAATTTCATTGTTTAAATTTCAAATATCTAATGTCTTGTTCTAATTTCTGAAACTTTAATTTTCGAAATTCCTTTAATATTTACTACATATTCTTACTTCTGTACCATTTTGAAAACTATGTTATTAAAGCATGTTTTGATTGTATATAATATTAAATATTTTGAATATATTGTAATAAATGTTGCTGCATATGAAAAAGTACATAGAATGAAAAATATATATTCCATTTATTTCAATTGTTTAATTTGCTGCATGACTGATATCTTTTTAACACTTTCCAACAAGGTTGAAAAGAGTTTATGACTTCGGTTTGTCCGTCTGTCTCTCTGTCTGTCCGCGCTCTAACTCCCGTAAATATTTATGGAATTTCTTGAAACTGATATATGTTATTCAAGTTCACTATCGGACGGTCCCTATTGAAAATGGCGTTTATACCTCTACTGGTTTGTGTACAGGGACACCCGAAAATATTTCAAAGCATTGTGTTCTATGAGAGGTATTTCTATAAACCATATTTTCATACTTTTACTCTAGACATATCTTAATGAAATTGTAATATGTTATTCAAGTTCACTATTGGATGTTCCCTGTATAAAATGGAGGGAATACCACCATCGGGTTATACACAGGGACACTCAAAAATATTCCAAAGCATTGCGTTCTATGAGAGATATTTCTATAAATCAAATTTTAATAACTTTAGTTTCCACAGTTTTTAAGGAATTGAAATATGTTATTTATATGCACAAAAGAATGCTTTGCATACAATATAGCATGATTAGCATTATAAATATACAGGGTGGCACAAAAATATCCAGATAAATTAAGAGCTATTAATAAAAAAATTGCTAGATATGTACTTTCGTTTACGTTAAGCGTTTTTAACACTTTCTAAATATTTTTAACACTTTCCAACAAGGTTGAAAAGTATTTATGACTTCGGTTGTTCTGTCTGTCTGTCTGTCTGTCCGTCTGCTTGTCCGCGCTATAACTCCGGTAAATATTTATGGAATTTCTTGAAACTGATATATGTTATTCAAGTTCACTATCGGACGTTCCCTATTGAAAATGGAGTTTATGCCTCTACTAGTTTGTGTACAGGGACACCCGAAAGTATTTCAAAGCATTGTGTTCTATGAGAGGTATTTCTATAAACCATATTTTCATACCTTTAGTGTAGACATATCTGAATGAAATTGAAATATGTTATTCAAGTTCACTATTGGATGTTTCCTTTTTAAAAAGGAGGAATTACCACCATCGGTTTATGCACAGGGATACTCAAAATTATTCCAAAGCATTGCGTTCTATGAGAGATATTTCTATAAATCAAATTTTAATAACTTTACTTTCCACGAAGTTTTTGGAAATTGAAGTATGTTATTTATATGCACAAAAGAATGCTTTGCGCAGAATATAGCATGATTAACATTAGATTTACAGGGTGGCACAAAAATATCCAGTTACATTAAGAGCTATTAATAAACAATTGCTAGAATTGTACTTTCGTTTACGTTAAGCGTTTTTAACACTTGCTAACATTTTTTAAGTGTGAAGATGATTTCAGTTTTGTGTATCTGCCTGTCCGTCTGTCTGTCTGTCTGCCTGTCTGTCCGAGCTCTAACTCCCGTAAACTTTTTTGGAATTTCTTGAAACTGATATATGTTATTCAAGTTTACGATCTGATGTTCCCTATTGAAAATACAGTTTGTACCTCTACTGGTTTGTGTACAGGTACACCCGAATGTATTTCAAAGCATTATGTCCTATGAGAGGTATTTCGATAAACCATATTTTCTTACCTTTACTGTAGACATATCTCAATTAAATTGAAATATGTTATTCAGATTTCCTATTGGATGTTTCCTGTATAAAATGGAGGAAATACTACTACTGATTTATGTACAGGGACACTTAAAAGTATTCCAAAGCATTGCGTTCTATGAGAGTTATTTCTATGAATCAAATTTTAATATCTTTACTTTCTACGAAGTTTTAGGAAATTGAAATATGTCATTTATGTGCACAAAAGAATGCTTTGCATAGAATATAGCATGGTTATCATTAGATTTACAGGGTGACACAAAAATATTCAGTTATATTAAGAGCTATTAATAAAAAATTGCTAGAATTGTACTCTCGTTTACTTTACGCGTTTTTGAAACTTTCTATCATTTTTTTAGTGTGAATATAATTTCAATCTCTGTATCTGTCTGACTGTTCTTCTTTCCGTCTGTCTGTCTCTCTGTCTGTTTTACTGTGCTCTATTTCCCGTAAATATTCATGGAATTTCTTTAAACCGATATATTTTATTCAAGTTGACTATCGGATGTTCCCTATTGAAAATGCAGTGAATACCTATTCTGGTTTGTATACAGGGACACGCAAAAGTATTCGAAAGCATTGTGTTCTATGGGAGGAGTTTCTATAAACCATATTTTAATACCTTTAATGTATAGAAATTTCAATGAAATTTTAACATGTTATTCAATTCCCTATCGGATGTTTCCTATGTAAAGTAGAGTACATTTCTAACTGGTTTGTGTACAGGGGCACTTGAAAGTATTCCAAAGCATTGTGTTGTATGAGAGTTATTTTTATAAACCAAATTTTAATAATTTTATTTTCCACAAAGCTTAATGCAATTGAAATATATTATTCGTATGTACAAAAGAGTGCCTTCTATGTAATATAGTATGGTTAGCATTAGATTTACAGGGCCACACAAAAATAATCAGTTACATTAAGAGCTATAAATAAAAATTTGCTGGAATTGCACTTTTGTTTACATGAGCGTTTTAAAACTTTCTTATAATTTTAGTGGGAATATGTTTTCAATTTGTGCATCTGCCTGTCCGATTGTCTACCTTTCTATCTGTTTGTCTCTGGCTCCTATCATCCGTGAATATTTTGAGAATTTTTAAAAAAATGATACACCCAAGTTCCCTATGGAATGTTCCCTATTTAAAATGCCATTAATTGGTCCTGTACAACTAGTTTGTTTACAGGGACAATAACAACAACAATAAAAAAACAATGTATTACGTTTTAGGACAGAATTTTTTAAAAGTTATATTTAAAAATCTTTCTGCTATAAAAATCATAGAAACATTGACATGCATTATTAATATTCTAAAATGATGTTGTGTATAGAGTATGATATGATTAACTTTCAGATTTACAGGGCTACATTAAAATATTCAGCGAGATTAAAAGCTGTAATTATAATCTTACGGCTGCGTTTTCTTTTGCGTTAAGCCTTTTTAACACTTTCCAAAATGCCTAAGAGTAATTTTAAAATCAATTAGTCTATCTGCATGTTTTTCAGTTGTTCTGTCTGTTGTGTGATAAAGTAGGCAAAGAATATTAAAAGTTATTCGATACAATTGCGTACAGTTTGAAAGTGTTACTAATCAATGCGTACTGCATGATTTTTCTTTCTTGTTTATCTATGTAAATACTCATTGTTGAAAATTCGCACATATTGATTTTAATCTTTTTATTTTTGTAATATTTTAAAAGCTGTATATTATGAAAAGATATTAATTTTCGTATATATTATTGCAGATTTTGCACATATAATAATATGTATTATTGTAGATTTAAGTAGATAGTATTTTCTTTTCCGAATATTTTTATTGTTTAAAATATAGCTTGGTCAATTTCTTTTTAAATATGCTAAATACTGGAATTGTTCGAATTTTGCATGAATTCATGTTTACCTTTTGACTTTTGTACAATTTTCGAAGCTGTATATTATTAAAATGTGTTTAATTTGTATGCATTATTTCCTATTTTGTATATATTATACTATAAATTACTGCAGATAAAAGTACATTGTGAGTAAAATATTTTTTCGACTATCTTTATTGGTTTAATTGTAATACGTTTAATATCTCATTCAAATTTTAAAAACGTTGAAATTTCATATGTATTCAATTCAATATTTTGACTTTTGTATCAATTTGAAAGTTGTGTGTTATCAAAATACTAGCAGGCTTTGCCCGCTTCGCTGGCCACTAAATTTAAAGGAAACTCTTTTCTATATAGCTTTATAAAAATAAAATAAAATAAATTACTGAAATTGTTCAAAAGCTCGCTCCAGGTCCCTGCTGCATTCGGCAGCGATTTGGTCATCCACCGCAACTCGGGCGCTTGTCCCCATTACCTGCGACAATAGTTTACCAATGAGCTTCCATTTAGGTGCTTATTATATAACAGTTTCGAAATAGATAGTATCGAAAAAATTGGAGTTTCCGTTTTATATTTGAATCCCAGTTACATGTGAACAACACTATACGTGTTGTTCACATGTAACTCGGATTGGACTCGAATGTAACTGGGTTTAGACAACATAATATTTGCTTTTACGTTATTTTATATGTTTATTTTGTTTATCCAATCAACCATTAAATGACAGCAATTTCACGCCAAATATTACAATATGCTGTGACCGGCTACGTCTGTCGCATGAGAATTAATTTTTTGTGTTTATATATAATTCATGGGTTGTAAACCTGATAGTACAGCCTTAATATAGTTCTCTTTGGCGGCTTTTGAATTTTTGTCACCATTTTAGACTTAATCCATTGTAACAATAAGACTTAATCCCTTGTAACAATATTCTATGAGCACTATTTCTGCCGTATTTTAGACAACTAATCTTTTTATGGTTATATATATTTCCCATTAAACATATTTTTATTTATTTATTTAAATATTAACTTGAATTTTTCAAATATTTCTGTTCGACAGCGTGCAAGTGCAGTAACACACAGAGGCTCATTTGTTTGTATGATGAATTAGCATAGTGATTATTATATAAAAAAATAAATAAATAGGTAAACATTATCGTGTTACACAACTTTATTATGTCGCTCCATTGGCGGCTTTTGAATTTTTGTCGCCATATTAGCGAGGTATTTTATTTTTTTTTTTTTTTTGTATGAAAAGGGGAAGACTATTTTGCTAATAATTTTATCAGACTCTTTTTTGTTTATACATAAGAATCCTCTATGTTCTGCTTATATTTTTAATGGTTTTTAGATTTAAAATAGTGCTTGTTAAAATAAATTTCCTATGTTTAAAACTGCATTTTTTCTGTAAATTTTGTGTAAAAATAAATCATTTATGTTTTTATATATTTGATGCGCTACTTAGATTAAAATGGCTGTTGCTATATTAAACTTCTTGTCGAAAAACGTTCGGTGTACTTCAACACCAAAATTTAAAAAATCGCCCAGCAGGATCTGTTAATGAAACTGATAAAATAAAAATAGGGTTCATAGAGTTTAAAGAATCTATTTAAAAAAACTTTTAAAACCCAAATTATTAATGTATCGTTTCACATACATACATATAGTAATAATATATAGATTGATCATTGGGGAGAAAAAAGTGATTCCTTTTCACTGGGGAAAAGACGGCGATTTTACCAAAATATGGCAGTCTTTCCCCGAATGAATACACACGGGAATACGCACGAATGTTTTAGCAAATAAAATTCATGGATAATTTATTTACTAAAGGTGAATGAAAAGCTCCAGATATAGTTTCAAATTCATTCTTCCTTTTTTTCTTCAATACCACTTAATGGCTGATTCCAAAGCTTTTTTTTCGGCATCAAAAATCTTTGCACGATAATATGGGGATGATAGATCTATATATATTATTATATCTATGATCACATAAATCTTTTCGAAAATAGAATAAAACTTAATTGAAAAAAATAATAATAACTTTTGTTTATTAACCAAAATAATTGATGAAATTTGAAATGCAAGTTGGTCTTGTGGGGTACAGGCTGTATATTATATTTTTGTGTTCGTGAGAGAAAATTTAAAAGAATTTGAAAACTGCAATTTTTAATCCCACTTAAAAATCATGTGACTTAATGTGAAGCAGATTTTTCATTTTTTTTTTCTCCTAACGGTTTCCATACAACGAGATATATAAATTAGAGTGCTGATTCAATGGATGAAGAATTAGCTTTCCGTGGTTCAAGATGAATCACGTGACATGCTCCAATAGGTTGCTGAATTTGGCCCTTTATCACTATTTTGGCATTTAAAATATCAGTTCGACAAATTACCATTATTATTAGGTAACATGACAGTTCTATGATCGAAATAAATTGTTTTAAAAATAATTTTACACATATTTCACATTTTAATAAACAATAAAATACCTTTTTTTTTCATCGTTTCCCAACGAAGTTTAAAAGTGTTTATGAAAGAAAATTTAAACTTTTAGAGAGCTAAATTTAACAACAAATAATAATTTTTCAACTATTTTTAAGTATTTTGTCGGTTAAAGTTCAACTACACGAAATAAAAAAGAAGTAAAATCAAAATCAAAATGATTTTGAACAAAAGAATATTAAACTACGTAAGTAAACAAAAACATTGGCGGTTATGACTTATGCGAAGAACAATCTCCAAACCGTTGCCATAGAAATTTACTGAAAATAAGCTGTTACCAAGGGAACCACCGAATACGCAGGTGCAAGGAGAGCATGTCACATGACTCATCTTGGACCTTCTCAAGGGTTACCATTTATCACTCTACTTTATATATCTCGTTGTTTCCATACAATCTTCTGCTGTTGCCACCTAAAATTCATATTTTAGTTAATTTTAAAAAATCTAATTGTCCGATTGATAAGTTGTTTAATGCATCGGATTTACAAAAATTTTCCCTTTCATTTGCTATCTTATTTGTAACGAGGCGACTGATATTTCTAATTTATTTTCTAATCTTTCTAATTTATTTTCCTCATTTTAAATAAATGTACGTTTTATTATTATTATTATTATTTTGTCGAAAAAAAATGGCAACAATTAAATTATGGATAAAATGTTAAAATTTAAATGGCTTAATTATCAGAAATTAGAAGGTTATTATTTTCACAAAAACTAATCAAAAATTCGGAAATCTGACTTCGATGTGCACAATGACCCTTCGGGAGGCACTTTGTGTTAAATCTCGTGACTGTCCGAGCTACCGTTTTCGAGAACAGTGAAATATACAAATATTGCTCATTTAATAGTATAAGATATATACTTTATAAGTAGATTTGAAGATTCTGCTCGTATTATAATGTATATTATTCGAGATAAAGTACATAATATGAAAAAAATCTAATTATTTTCATTTTTTAAAAACAAAGCTCGGTATTATTTATTTATTTATTTGAATGTTGGAAGCAGGAATAGTCATATTTTGCATCTATTAAATTCGATATTGATAAAAATAGACAAAATGAAACATATATTTACACTTTTACTCAAAAGTTTAGCAAAATTTGCAAACGATCGGGATATTTCAATTTAAAAACTTCTCCCTCGATGAAATGTTTTCAAACATTGTGTATTTTAAGATCTGGTCTTCCTTACTTTTTTCAGTGAAGATTGGTTTAAGACAACATTTAGGGGACCGGTAACAAATTGAACAAAATCAATAATGTTTGTGATCACCCTGTATCGTTAAGGGAACGAAATAAATAGTAACTTTAGGATATGCTAACACAGACCCAGTTTAATTTGTGGATGAATTTATGTGACGATAGCATATTAAATAACGGAGATACGAGCATTTATTTTAAAACTTAGAAAACTTTTTTTTTTTTTTTATTTTTTTTTATTTATAATATACAGAGTTTTTAACGAATATTATTCCCACTTTCAGATAAGTTGCAAAAACACTTTTAAAACAATATACTGCAATTGGAATACAAATATCTTAAATATCTCATGAAATATGAGCATTTTTATAAAAAACGTTTTAACTGTGCATGTGCGAAAGATTTAAAAAAAAAAAAAATATTGCATAGGTTGAAAGCTGATATATTGGGCAATTTTTTTCAAAAGTGCATTTGAATAGAATAAAAATTAAGCAAATTATACGAAAAAGAACGAGCTAGATTTTAGATATTTTCCAAGAGTTGAAATTTCTTAAGGGGTTTTTCTCATGCCGCGTAATTAATTTAAAGATCCAAATATTTTAACCACTTAGTGAAAGTTTTTTTTTAGGAAAACCCCCTTATCTCACAAAGCTTTATAAATAAACAAAAATATGTTGAAGTTACAAGCTTATAATGGGTTTTTTCATTAAAAAGTACATTTGGAGCGTGGTTGAAATAATTGGATTTTCAAACTAATTACGCGACAAGTGAAAAAAGCCCTTTAAGGAATTTCAACTCTTCGAAAATATCTAAAATCAAGCTCCTCCTTTTTCGTATAATTTGCTTTATTTTTATTTTATTCAAATGCACTTTTGATAAAAGTTGCCCAATATATCTAGCTTTCAACCTATGCAATATATATATAACCTTTCGCACATGCGCAGTGAAAACATTTTTCATAAAAATGCTCATTCTTCATGAGACATTTCAGATATTATATTAGGATTGCAGTATACTGTTCTAAAAGTGTTTTTCCAATTTATCTGAAAGTGGGAATAAGTTTCGTTAAAAACTCTGTATATTAAAATTAAAAAACATGCTGATTTTCTTTTCTATTTTCTAAATAAATGCTTATATCTTCGTTATTTAATATATTATCTTTACATGAATTCATCCGTAAATTAAACTAAATCTATATTAACATATCTTAAAGTTGCAGTTCATTTCGTTCACTTAACGATACAGGGTGATCACAAACTTTATTGATTTTTTCAATTTGTTACTGGCTCCCTAAATGTTGTCTTAAACCAATCTTCACTGAAAAACAAGAGGGAGTCCCAGTTCATTAAATACCCAATGTTTAAAAACATTTCATCGAGAGATAAGTTTTTAAATTGAAAAAGACTTATCATTTGCCAAACTTTTGAGCAGGAGTGTATATATATTTCAATTTATTTTCCCTGTTTAACTTGTAGCACGGTTGATATGTTATCGAAACATTGAAAATTTGAATTGCAGAAATTTCACATGTATTCATTTTAATAATTTGATTTCTGTACGGTTTTGAAAGCTGTGTTATTAAAATATACTTCAATTTTATATTGCATTGCCTATTTCGTAAACATTATGTATATAAATTACTGCACATAAATTTAGATATTGTGAATTTTTTTATTATAATTATTTTCATTATTTTGATTATAATAAAATTAATATGCTATAGAAAAGTTGAAAGCTTTGAAATATCGCATGCATCCATTTCAATCTTTTAAATCCTGTACCATTTTTAAAGCTGTATGATAATTTGCATATATTATTGTATATATCTTTTATATATTCTAATATAAATTGATAAAAATACATAGAAGGAAGCAAATGTTTTGAATTTTTTTTTTTTTTTTTTTTTTTTTTTTTAATTTTACCTAGCAAGGTTGATATTTTACCAAAATATTGAAAACTTGTTAAAATTTCGCATGTATTTAATTTAATAATTTGTTTTCTGTACACTTTTGGTAGCCGGGTGTTATTAAAATATATTTAAATTTTATATGGCATTTCATACTTTGTAAATATTACTATCATATATAAATGTACTACTGCATATTAAAGTAGATAGTATGAAATTTATTATTATTATTTTGATTGTAGCACGATTAATAAATATTTTACTCAAATGTTGAAAACTGAAATTTCTCAGATATTAATTTAAATATTTTGAATTTTATTCCAGTTTGAAACCTGTATGTTACTTAAACATGTACAGTTTACAAGTAGTATTGCAAGTTTTGTACGCATTAAGATGCATATTATTGTACATAAAAGTTGATATTATGAGGAAAAAAAGACTATTTTCGTTGTTGAAATTGTACCACTATTGATATTTTGTTAAAATTTTGAAAGCATGATTTGAAAATTTCCATGTGTTTAATTTAACCATTCCACTTCTGTACCATTTTGAAACCTGTGTGTTATTAAACATGTTAAATTTGTATATATAATTGCATATTTTGCATATAAGTGGATAGAATAAATAAATAATAATAAAAAAAAAAACTTTCGAATTATTTTCATTGTTTAAATTGTAGCACGGTTGATATTTTGTCGAAATGATGAAAACTTGTATTGTTAAAATTTCAATGTATTAATTTTTATCTTCTGATTTTTATACGATTTCAAAGCTGAGTGTTATAGAAGCATGTTTCATTTTTATAGCTTGTTGCATATTTTACATATATTATAACAAATATCACTATAGTTAAAGTATATTGTAGGATTTAAAAAAAAAAAAAAAAAAAAAAATCGATTACATTTTTACAAGGTACAAAAAATGCTTTGCTGGAATGTTAAAAACTTGTATTGTTGAAATTTTACATGTTTTTATTTGAATCATTTGACATTTATTTAATTTTGATAGCTGCATGTATTTAAAAAATATTTGATTTGTGTATATTGTTACATATTTTGCGTATACTACAATAAATATTGCTACAGATAGCAGTAGAAAGTAGGAAAAATATTATTTTCCAATTAATTTCATTTTCTAAATAGTAGAAAGATTACTTTTAGATTTGAATTGTTAAAATTTGCTTGAATTCTTTTTTAATCGAATGTACTTTTATGCCACCAAAACTAAATGCAATTTTGTCTCCAAGGCAGTAGCTTGTGTTTTTTTGCACCTGATGAAGGAAGGCTACGTCCTTTCGGAACCGGTTGTGCTGGCTTAAAATTTATGGTGTGTGAAGAAGTATTATTGTCTATTTAACGTTTGTACACCAGTTTTGCATTTAGTTTTGGTGATTAACCTTATTCTGTGTTTCTTACTAGTTTAATCATGATCCTGTGTTCCAGGTAATTCTATTTTATTTACATTTTTGCATACTTTTACTTTTTTGTGTGAATTTGTCATTTATTTATTTTTTGCATGCTTTTACTTTTTTGTGAATTTGTAGTTTTATTATTTTGTTTTGTATCTATTGTAACTATTTTAACATCATTTTTTGTGTTACCATGTATAACTCCCATTTCAACAGATTTTGTAAACTTAGACGTAAACGTGTAGCATTTCTTAACCATCCGAGATTTCTTCAAAAATGTAAATATAACAAAGTTATTCCTAATTTTATTAAATTGCAGTGTTCTGTTCCTGTAACTGGTAGAGTTACTAAGGCCTTATTACGCTCCAAATTTATTCTCTTAAATGCTTGTATTCAAGATTTTCGTCAACGTATCGCCAAAAGTGAGGAAGAGCTTTATGAGCTTCATCTCTTCCTTCGTAAAAACTTCAATGATTTTGCTGTTTCGGTAAATGATAATCATTTATCCTTACATTCACTTAATTCTGCTCATCAACGTAATTTAGATTCTAAGTTTTCTGTTTTGTGTAGAAACTAAAAAACCTCTCGTGAAATTAACAAAGTTCCCGTAGAAAATTACATAGTTAATCTGTCTTCACATAACTTAACTGTTCAACAAAATAAAGTGTTAGAACTCGGTTTGAATTTTTCCCAATCTTGTAAACCTTCAATTTCTAAATTAATTGCTCCCATTGAGGCTTCTTTAAAATATAGTAAAATATCTACCGCTCAAAAAGAATCTCTGCGCCATATTCTTGCTGATTGCATTTCTTCCAATAATTCCAATTATAAATCGAACCTTTCTAAATCTGAAAGTGTTGCTCTTAAGGAACTTAAATCTAATCAAAATCTTGTCATTACTAAAACAGATAAAGGTGGCCAGATTGTTCTCATGGACAAAACTGATTATGTTGATAAAGTTAATTCTCTTTTATCTGAAGGACCTTATACCGAAATTAAAAAAGACCAAACTAAATCTCTTCTAAGCTCTGTTCAAAAAGCTGTTAAAAATTCCATTGTTCTTCATGACCAAATTCTCGGTTTCCCCTTCTTCAGCAATTTGTGCTCGTTTTTATGCTTTACCTAAAGTTCATAAAAATAATGTTCCCCTCAGACCTATTGTTTCGAATATTGGTACTGCTACTTATCCCCTCTCTAAATTTCTAGCTTCTATTTTTTCTCCTTTATGCAGCGTTAATAGTCATACTATAAAAAATTCCTATGATTTTGTTAAGAAGTTAAATAATTTGAATCCTGTAAATTGCTCAATGTTATCTCTTGATGTGAAGTCTTTATTTACTAATGTCCCCACTGAAGGTGCGCTTAATTGTTTAGAAAAAAGGCTACGCGAATTTCATTATTCTGACATTGAAATCAAAGAATTTGTTAATCTATGTCAAAGAATTTGTTAATCTGTGTTTCCCAAACTACTTTTGAATTTAATAACAAATTTTTTAAACAGTGTGATGGTTTAAGTATGGGTAATCCTTTATCTCCTATTCTTGCCGATATCTATATGCATTATTTTGAGGAAAAATTATTAAAGATGTTAAATTTAAAATGCTGGTTACGTTACGTAGATGACACTTTCATTCTTGTTGAAAATCTGTTTGATGTTTCTGCCATTCTTAATATTGCTAATGCTATTGATCCCCATATTCAGTTTACCTTTGAGTTAGAAAATTGTAATCAACTTCCCTTTTTTGATGTTTTAGTTACTAGGTGCGATTTCTCTTTTTAAAAACTCTGTGTACAGGAAACCTTTCTCTGTTTCTAATCCTCCCCATGCTCTCTCTAATCATCCGGCTAAACAAAAAATTGGCACCTTTTACACTTACGTGTGTCGTGCCCTTAAAATTTGTTCTGATACTTCTTCTCTTAAAGAATAACGCAATTATTTAAAGTCCGTTGCTATTAAAAGAGGTTTTAGACCCTCTATAATTGATAAAGCTATCAAAAAGTTCAGTAGGCCAACTTATAATTCTACTCTTTCCATTGATGATAAAATTAAACCTGATAATCTTTTTGTCTTGCCTTTTTATCCCCCCTTATGTTTTAAATTAGCCAAAGTTTTGAAGCGTTTCAATTTTCATGTTATTTTTAAACCTGTCAATAAATTCCAATTCTCTTCAACTAAATCCCCTGTTCCCGAGCTTCATAAGTGGGGTATCTATAATGTCCCTTGTAATAATTGTGATTTATCTTATATTGGTCAAACAAAAAGAAATCTTGAATGTCGTTTACGTGAACATTCTCGGTATGTTGTTAATCAAGAAATTTCTAAATCATCTATTGTGAAGCACAGTTGGGAATTCGATCATAGTTTTAATTTTAAGAGTGCCAAAATTATCTTTCACGCCAAACGCGTTTCCGAACTGGATTTTTTGGAAAATTTAGCTATTTACTTTAATCGTGATAAAATTGTCAATGAAAAATCTGATTCCACTTTGCTGTTTACAGCTTGGAAAAATTTGTTTAATTCAATTAAATAATTTCTTTCATTATGTTTATAACATAATAGTTATAATTAAATAATTCTAAATAAATAAATAATAATAATAAATAAATAAATAAATTTTTATTAAATTTACTTATTAGTATAATATTAATTAAAAAAACATAAATAAATAAATAAATCATTAATAAATAAAATAAAATTAATTGTTTATTCCTTCCCTCTCTCCTTTTGTTTTTGTGTGTGCATGTGTGTTCCTCTCTGATTGGTCCTGCATGTTGCTTCCTATTGGTTGTTTGCGCTGCTCCTCCCTCCTCTGGATTTCGCCCTGCTTTCCGTCTTGCTTTTGTCTCCAAGGCAGTAGCTTGTGTTTTTTTGCACCTGATGAAGGAAGGCTACGTCCTTTCGAAACCGGTTGTGCTGGCTTAAAATTTATGGTGTGTGAAGAAGTCTTATTGTCTATTTATTGTACTTTTACGTATTTATTTATGTATTGCAGCAGTTTAAATGCGGTATTTTATTATATATTTTTGTTATTACTGTAGATAAATATAAATAAATTATACTTTTTTTTTCAATTAAAATTGTAAATTTAAAATCAGAATTGCTCAAAGTGCATTAAAAGTAGTGTTGTGCATTATTCATATTACAGTGCCCGCAGCAGTCCTATATTTTTACGTAAATTTTACTATTTTGTCACCACTTTAATTAATCAGTATACTTTAACATATTGCTTTATCTTTGAAATCTTGACAAAAATTGTATAAAAAAGTAGTGGTATTAAAATAAAACAAACGTGAAAATATAGGACCACTGCGGGCACTGATATTACTGTAAGTGCACCTTGCAATTCTAATAGAAGGGATAGACAAAATTATATAAAATTATATATACAAAATCACATTAATATTTTTTTAAGAACAGTTTAGATGAAAACTCTTTGAATAATTTTAAATATGTTTTCTTTCTTTTCTTTTAATATAATTTTTTTTTTCAAATAACACTTTGATATTTGAGCGTGTAGCGTTGAAAGGGGCGGTAGCCCCTTCACATTCACATTCAAATTCATATATATTAAATCCGCTTCTAAATTTATTTTCATATGCTGCTTAAAGTCTCACTAGATGTGCCCTTACGTTTTATTTTCAAATATAATTATAATATGTATATAAAAATAATATATATATATATATATATATATATATATATATATATATATATATATATATATATATATATATATATATATATATATATATATGTATGTATATGTTTTACTTTAAATCTATCTTTATAATAGTTAAGTGTAAAAGAAAGTAGTATGAGTGTACCCAAAAGTATTGACAAGGTAGATTTTTTTAGTAGGTACTAAAAAAATTCCCGCTTTTTATATAAGAAAGTATTTAAAAATTTGTATTTAAAAACGTGTAATTCAATGTATTTTCTTTTTGATTTCTGTTTGTAAATCGGTATAAAACGTTATGATTCCTGCTAGTCAGTCTATCTCTCTTTATATATATATATATATATATGTTTTACTTTAAATCTATCTTTATAATAGTTAAGTGTAAAAGAGTACTTCCACTCACTGACTCGTTAACGCACAACAAAATCTACTGGAGCCACTGACTCGAAACTGTTTCAGATTACAGAACATATAGTTTCAGATTACAGAACAACCCCTAAGAAACGATTTTACAAAATTAGCTCCCAAAGGAAGTGGGGTGTGTGATTTCACAAAATTTTTATATCTCAAAGTAAAAAAATATACCCGTAGCATTTTTTGCTCTAAAATATAGCAGACACAAATACCTAAAAATCAATTTCTCCAAAATCTGATTTCGAATGCACAGCGGGTGGTTTCACATAACCCTTTATACATTAAAAAATATATCTATACAATTTTTACTTTAAAATATAAGAAACACAAATACTAAAAAAAGAATTTTCGGAATTTTAGGTATTTGACCCCCAAGAAGTAGGGAGGAGGGAAAGCGTGTTTTCACGGGGTCCATAAAGTAATTTCATATATCCTTCATATCTGAAAGAAAGAAACAGATATATGTATCATTTTTGCTTATAAATGTAGCAAACACAAACAGCTAAAAATAAATTTCTGGAATTTTAGAAATTCGGCCTCAATAGGGGGAGGGGGCGAAACGGGATTTCACAATACCCTTCATCTATAATATAAAAGAGTACAACCACCACTGAATCAACGTTGTTGTGTCGATTCTGTGCAGAACTGGGTATCGAATTCTGGGGAGAAGCTTGGATCTAGAGACTTTGCAATAAGACGGGGTTTTGCAAGTATTTCCCCTTACCCCTTAGGGATGAGGGCTGAAATTACACTTCTTAGAGCATAGCTCGGCTTCAAATTGCTTCACGGTAAAAAATTACACGTGTAAAGACAAACTCAATTGTAAAAAATAAATAAAAACAAATTTGTCGATTTCCGAATTTTTGATTTTAAAGAGGGAAGGATTTTTCTGTTTGGGAGGGGGTAAAAAATCTGGTTTGTAATAGTTTGTAAAATCCAGACATTTTTAGACAGACTTTACAATCCTCTGGTTTGTAAAATCCAGTTTTTAATCTTTTAAAAATGGCACATATCAGTTGAAGTCTTTGCTTCTTCTGAAGTGTATTTCTAAAAAAACAATTTAGAATATTTTGTGATTTCCGATTTTTTTTTCTATGGGAATATTTACGACCTCACAGATTCGAGAGCTCCTTTTTAACGTTAAATTTGTCCTGTTGAATCTGTGAGACCGGAAATTCTCGAATTTGGATGTGTGGGATGGTTATTTGCACGAAACAACAGCTGTGAGTTTGTGAAATCCCCCCCTCTTTTCATCCATGTCAGTGTGTGTGTGTGGGGGGGGGGGTTCCAAGCATAGCTCTGTACCAAACTATCTCAGGACGACAATTATTTTTTTACATTTGTTTTGGCTATGTGTACCCAACACGCATTATAAAGGGATTTTGCGAAATGTCACGCCTTCCTGTCTTCGGGATGGAGGATAAAGAACACGTTTCCAATTGTAATTTTCTTCTGATTTACCTCAGGAAGGTGATTTTGTGGTGTATTAATTGGTTATGTGTGCTTAAAACACTCTATAAATGAATTTTGTAAAATTTCTCTATTTCCTTTTTACGGGGAGACAAAATCGCGTTACCAAGCGTAACTCCATTTAAAATTATTTCAGGAAAGCAATTTTATGCTATGTGGGTGAAGTAAGTTTATACAACTATACACACTATAAATTGATTTTGCGAAATATCCCTCCCCCTTCCATTTAATGGAAGACAAAAAAAAAAAAAAAGAAAAAATCAATAACTCTGTTCTAGATTATCTCAGGAATGTGATTTTTTTATATGTGGGCTGGCTATGTGTACTCAACACACACTATAAGGAAATTTCTAACCGCCCTTTGATGAGGGGCGTGGCAAAAAACTGCGATTTTTGATGGATTTCAATTAACCTTTTATTATTATTATTTTATGAGATTATTATATTAATAACTTATATGTAATTTTAAGAATGCGATTTTCACCAAAGATTGAAAGCACTAACTTTTGCCACTTGCAACTACATAAACTTTATATGAAATTCTGTACAGCAGTTCCTGAAATACAGTTGCCTTAAAATTTTTCTCACGCAGACAAGCACACTGGTAGAAACAATTTCTAAAAATGATCGAATCATGTTCTGCGTCGCTCAAAACATGTAAATTTATCGAAAATCAGGGTTATAGAAAACTTTTACAAATCCTGTACTTTCTTCTGCTACATATAAAAGAAAATAATAAGAGTTTTATCTGTGTATTTTTAAAACACTTTAAATAAACTATTTTTAGTTTTAAAATGTTAAAAATAACATGTATTTTTCATGAATTATGTAATGATTTTGAATCTCTGGTGCGTGTTATTGCATAATAAAAACTATAATTAAATTTACATATATATTTTAAATGTTACCAAAGATAAAATTTATTCAGGTAACCGTAAAATTTTGTGAAAAAAAAAATATATTATCTTATCAAGATAATATGAACCGATAATAATTAAAGTGAAGTGAGTTATTATTTTACGCTTCAGTAATTCACATAACTTTTACTCAGTCAGCAGCTGCTACAAAATCCATTTTAATAATTGCTCATTTAAGTGAAAACTCTTTATTTTAAGCTGTATTTTTATTAGCTATATTCATAATAATAAAAACTTTGTATTCTAATTATTGCAGAAAATTCATTTGTAGAATTTCCTTAAAAGGAAAGTTAAAATAAATGTTACGATATATTGACACTTTAAGTTTTAGGATATAAAGTTATTAGTTAACGTTAATATTATGAACTTTCAATTGACAATTTACTCCATGTACTTGCTCATTTTCGCAAAACTTTCACATGTAACTTCTTCTTTGTGCTAATGTAAATTTCTCTTTCTGTTTAGATTTGTTAATGTTGTAGCATTCGTATGGCGTGAGGTTAATATAATACGTAACTACTACGGAATTTGTCGTTTTTTTTAACTATGTTAATTACAACTCAAGATCTAACATCTGCATTTTAATTTTGTTAAAGTGTTAACTGGTTATGGGCCCAGATTCGTGTCCTACTGTGCTAGAGTTAAGTGAAATGTATCGAATTAAGCCTACGCAAGGTGATCGAAATTCACGTTGTAAAACTAATCTTGGTGATATAATTAAAAGCTAATTATGGAGATATTTACGACAGATAAACTTCTCCCCAGCAAAACCTGATTTGATGGCCAACACGAAGCCAAGTGTAGGCTGCCAATAGTAGCGGCAACTGGACCTCTGGTGGCAAAAGTTAACGGAGCTGAAATGAATCTATTACGCTGACCATCAGGTGACCACATTCGACCGATCCACTGCAGGCAGCCTGTAATAACATGTAAATAAATTAATGGGCCAGTTATAGGTCGCTGCTGGTACCTAGCAATGGGAGGGAAATAATAAATGGGCCACTTCTATCAGCCAGCAGTAAGATGGGAATTATTAGTGGGCCACTGTCAGGCTAGCTGCTGACAAACATGTTTACAGGGGGGCAGTTGTGGCAAACATGGGCTTTTCATATTACTGTCAGCAGTTTTGATTGGTCCGTTATATTTTCCCATTAAGGATTGGTGGACATTAAAACTCGTTCTTTGAAATTTGTACTGTCTTAGAGTTATGAAAATTTCTATATATATTCATCGAAATATAACAGTATTATTAATATTAAAATTTCTCAGAAACCAGTTAAAAAAAAATAATAATAATGTTTTTGAAAACAAAAATTAAATGCGCCATGCGACTTAGTTCTTAAATTTTTCTCGATTTTAAATTATTATATTTTATTGATATATTCTAAACATGTTGGGGTAATACTTTGTGGAGTAATAAAATAATTTTTTTCAAATACTTTTGTTCGAATGCTAAATATTTTTTAATATTCAAACATTTTTTTTTTTTTTAAATTAACATAACAGTCAATCCACAGTGTAATACCCAACTATATTCAGAATATATTAATGAACTATAATAATGTAAAATCGAGCAGAAAATTTAAGAATTAAGTCGCACGGAACATTTTAATTTTTTTCAAAAACATTAAAATTTTGAAATTTTTTTTTTAAATTAAAATAGTTTTCAGGAAATTTTAATATTATTTAATACTGTTACATTTCAATGCATATATATACAAACTTTCACAACTCCAATTCAGTACTAATTTCAAAAACGATTTTAAATGTCCGCCAACTCATTAATATGCCAATAATACTTTGGTTGTCGATAGTATATTTCTTTATTGGTGATGTCTTAAATTTTATTAGTGCTTGCTTCGTGTGTTTAATATTTAATTTGATTTTGTACTTAATTTTTT
Organism: Salticus scenicus; assembly: GCA_963930645.1. NCBI lineage: Eukaryota > Metazoa > Arthropoda > Arachnida > Araneae > Salticidae > Salticus > Salticus scenicus. The sequence continues at coordinate 151,447,706 of OZ005655.1, forward strand.
AATACTATTTTTAGAAATATTTGTTTCTAAAACTATAGTTATAAATTCAGGATTTCGTCTACAGCATAGGAAATATTCAGTCAATCCATTTTCATTAAAAGCAATTTTTTTTTTATATACAAATATTTCTGTATATTATACTACATGGATTTAAGTAATTATGTTTCCTTTCAAAGTGCTAAAATTTCAACATGTTTATTTACCATTGCTAAATTATTTTACATAACAAAATTTAACTTCATTTATGAATATGTTGAAATATCAAAATAAAAATATTCTTTTTCGAGTGTGCAATATGGCAAATACTTAATTAAAATATTTAGGTTAAAAGAGAGATGATTTTTCAAGAAAAGAAATATAACTACTAAAATACGAGGCTCTAACTCTAAAGAATAAAATAATAAATTGCGAAAAAAATAAATAAATAAATAAATAAAAATAAATATTTGTAAGCAAGAATCATAAATTGCAAAAAATCTCGCAACAATTTTTTCGAGTCGAAATAATATCATGAGCCATTATCAGGCGAAAATGTGAGTACGAGTGCTGCAAAGATTCTTTCGCACTCGGCGCTTATTTTGTTCAACCAATGAAAAGCGATGTTGTTATTGCGACCCTAAACAGTTGAGCGTGCATTTTTTTGTTTATTTATTATAATGATCGTGTTTATTTTGAGATTTTTTTTTTTTTTTTTTTTTTTTTTTACACCACTACTCTTTTAGTGCATTTATTGCTATAATAAGATGTGCTTTATAATCTACTTTTTTGTTTTAGATAAGTTGAATTTTTTAAAACTAAATTTTACGTGTATGGATTTTTTTTTTCTGTTGATTTTTAGGTATCAGATTTTTTCTGCCAGTAAAATATAAACTAAGCACTCTCAAAGACATATGCCAAAAATAATAAAATAAACTTATCTGAAACTCATATTAAACTCTAGTACACATATTATTGTTTTATACTATTAAATAAAAATTAGTCTTGCGCTTGGGGTGTTATTTTGACATGAATCCGACAGCTGAATTTTGAAATCAACTCGAAACCCGGCAAAATAATTCATATCTACACGAAAACGGATTCAAACCCGTCATCAAAAAAGATTTTTTAACGATCTGCACCTTTACTCCAGCCAGTTTTGTTTATACTTAAACTCAACAGAAAACTTGTAATAATAACAATATTAATAATAATTCATCTGAATATCCCTAAAGATAAAAAAAAAAGAAATATAGTAAAATAATAATGTAGATAATTGGTACAAACTATTTTAAAGAGATCAAAAGAAAAATAACTGCTGATTAAATTTTTATCTTTCAATATATTATAACATCTCAAAGTCAAGCATCTAGTATTTGCTTGCTGTTTTAGAAACATCTGCAATAAAATGATGACGCTTGCATTGACCTATTTCTTTTACAAGTCTGTAATTCCCTAACAGCATACTTATCCATAGTACATCCGGAGGATGACCCTTGGATGTACATTCATCCATAGGATATCCTGAGGATGTCTTGCGGATGAGATGTGCTGTTAGGGAAGAAAAAATAGAATGTCTTGAACTGTCTTGCTTAGGGGATCAAACGTGATAACGTAAAATACAGACCTAAAGTGAAATTCACGATTTATATAAAAACTGTAAACACATTAATAATATAAAAAAGCGCGCAATTTATATGTTAAAGATTGTCATCTATAATATTAAAACACAAAGCATTTTCTGCAAGACCAAAATCAGACGATCTGGGCATGCGCGAGAAAATTTTGAATCAACCGGGCACGGGAATATTCCTTTCTTTTAATGCAGAATACCGATGATAGATCAAGCAGACGACATTAATACTAATATGTCTATGGCAAACGCCTAATTAAAGCTCATTAACGCCTAATTAAAGTTAATATTACTCCATGAATCAGTCATAAAAATAATTCACACGATTAATTCATATTTTCCAAGGAAGTATACCTATTAAAAATAAAGCAATTCGCGAATACGTATCGGTTACCATCGCATGCATTTTCGCTCGCCGAAAATTTCTGTACACTGGATGTGTCGCCATCTGTTGCCATGTCAATATATTATACCATATTCTTAAAATTATTTTTTTTCCATTTCTTAAACGAAAAAAAAAAGTAAAAATCTTTTAAAATATTAAAAAATTAATGAGCAAATTAATTTGCTAAAGTATTAAATTCATTCTTATTTATTTTATTTTATTTTATTTTTTTTAACAGTATACTTTTGTTGAAATATACTATTTTCATAGAGTAAAGTGTTATAATACTATTCCAGTAAAAACAAATTTTAACTTTATTCCGATTTGCAGTTTATTTTTAGAATACAATAAGTTAATATTTTGGATTATATCAAAGTAGTTTTACAAATATGGGAAGTTGGGCAGGGAGTTTTAAACCGGTTAAGAGCAATGCGAAATATTAAAGCAAGGGTGTTTTAAACTTTATGCCGTGAAGAGATTTTAGTTGCACATCATCCGTCAAATTTTGACGGGTATTAACTAGTACATTTTTATAATACAATTAATAAAATTTGCTTTTATGTATATAATTATTAAATTAATCTCATTCTTTTCAATTTTGGAAAAAAGGCACTTTAGACTTGTTGTAAAATAGTCATTTTTCAGTAGAACGAACCACTTAATACATGAGAAAGAAATGGATTTATATTACAATTTTCAATAAAATCGTTAGAGCCGTTTTTAAGATACCAACTTTTACAAAAGATCAATTATTGACTAGGAAACAATGATTACATACAAAAGGATATTTAAAAATGAGTTAATCTGGCCAGTTTGAAAAAAAATCCGTACAGCCGTTTTTAATAACTTACTTTAACTTTTAAACTTTCCTTATATACATAAGTTCTCTTGACACATCAACATACAGCGAAATCTATTGGGGCCACTCACTCGTAATTTAGTCAGATTATAGAACATAGTGAAAGTGCGTTTTAATGAGGAATTTTTAGAGATTCGGCCCACTTCCTCCTTAGAGCTGCAGAGAGATGTTTTATTTGCAGTCATCTAGCTCAACCTCAAATGAACTTAAGTCTTCAAAAGTTTTCATAGAGACATCTAGCAGCTGTACCAATACAGATTTCCGGTTTTTGAAATTAAAATTTAACTTTAAAAAACGGAAAAAATCGATTTTTAGATAATGTTCTTTATTTAATCCAGTGTAAATTCGATGTCCGAGATATATAATTTTATAGATAAAAGTATTATTTATTCTTGTAGTCCCGTGGATTAGCTTGTATACCATCGCAATTTTACATGTAATTATCTCTTTTTGATTTTTTTGAAACAGATAATGTATTAAGAAAACTTTTTTTCAATATCTACATACAGTTTTCTAGCAGTGCCATTGTTAACATTTTATGAAATTCTATTTAAAAAAAAAAAAAAAAAAAAAAAAAGTTTATTTTAATAATTACTATTGTAAAATAACTGTGTTTATGAATAGATTAAAAATTCCTTTTTAAATCATTTATTAGGCATATCGAAATCAAGTAGAAATATGGTAGAAAAGGCTGAACTTATTAAATTTAAAATTTAATAAAAATTATAAAAGTTATATTTGTTTATAATTTTTGTGGTAAATTATAAGCTAATATAATTTAATAATTACGTATTTATAAATTTATTTAAATTCTAAATATAACAGACCTAGGAGATAGAAAAACAGAGTCGATTGGTTTCCGAAAGCAGGAATCGATTGCAATTATTTTCCAAACACTAATATTAGGAGAAAATACGAAAGAAGAAATTTAAATTTCTGAAATTTTAAATGGATCTGTGGGTTAGAAATATCGTTACTAATGCCATATTGTTCCTCTTGCACTTCGTTTTGTGTAATGACTGTTTTGAGTATAAATTTTTGTGCACTTGTAGTGTACTATAGAAAATGAGATTTAGCCTTCCCATAAACTGGCCTACAGAGCAGCCAGCCTAATCCGGAAGATTGTTAGCACCGCCCCTTTTCCACACTACTTAATGTTTAGAGTAATTCTCTTCAAATGTATTTACGATGAATTAAGAAGAAAAATACTCTAAAAAAAGACTGGTGTGTAAAAAGAGGCGGTACTAATAATCCAACGGATTAGATAGGCAGGTCTGGGTCTACCAGTGGTTTTTCTCGTAATAAGTAATTTATTATATGTATAAAGTAATTAATTATATGTATTAAGAAAACAAAAATGGTAATAGAGATGAATGTTTTGAATTTATATTAAATTTAAAATGTAATTAAAATTTGTACTTATTAATATTGTAAAATTTATCAATACTTAAAATTTTCAAAATGCATCTAAATGCTACAAAACAGTGGTATATTGTTTTGGAGTTAATGCATTAATTATGCATGTTTCCAAATCTGTGAAAATATATAAGTGTGGAGTGCAGGGAGGGAGAAGATATTTAAGATTTTTAAAAGAAGCTCAGGTTCTGAAAAACTGCGTTATTAAATTTTGAGGGTGAAGAATTGAATTAGTATACTTTCGGAGCTGCAGATACAATGAGGTAGAAGGGAGACACCTATTTTAAAATTTTAAAATAAATCTAGGCTCTATAAAAATCCATGTTACTATGTTTTCGGGGACTGGAAATCAATTTCGCTTACTTTTCAAAGTGTAAAACTAAGATTGGTTTTGTTCCAAATGTATATATCCCTAAGTTAACGTAAGAAAAAAATTACCCTCTGCTTGTGCGAAGCACCCTCGGTTAAAGCTCTGCCGCAGGTGGGGGGGGGGGGAGGTTATTATCAGTATAGTGCGGTCGAAAAAGGTTTTGCCGAGGGCAATGGAAAAATACACTGCGGATTTAACAGAGTTTGATGAAATTCTTATGGAATTCTTTTATTATTATTGTTATTTATTTTTTATTATTAAGTGATAAAATTTTTGAGAATTAATTTACATATAGTGACTAGTGAAGAGGGTAAAAACCCTCTAGATATACCTATTTTTTTTTTTTTCTACAATTCGCATTTTTCATTAGTAGTTATAATTAAAACATCTATAACAAAATTAATTTCTCGGTTTGCATAATTCTTATGTATTTCAAAATTTTCAACCGCTTTTTTTTTTTTTTTTTCTTTCCATATAAAATATCCATGATAATGCATTTTTCGCATATATACACATTAGATACATTAGATAAAAGAAAGGAAAATGATAATTTATTAAAATTAATTTCTAGAAATTTAGATGTTACTTATATGTCATGTAAAGTTAATTTCAGTATTCTTAATATTCCCTTTCTACCCCAGTCGGTTTTCGAGAAAAAAAAAAGTAGTGTTGGTGCTCAGGTTGAGACCATTTGTCTACATTAGAAACCTGCCTGTGTGGTGATGGCCTCCGTTGAGGTCTTTCTAAGTAGTCCTAGACCGTATTCAAGCGAAGTTCGGAAAAAATCACCGGAAACTGCGAAAGGTATGGTCGAGAAGCGAGACCTGGGATCGAACCCGAAATTTCAGTCTTCCTTTTCGAGAGCAGAACCTCTTGGTCACTAGTGGGGCAATGGAGAAAAGATATAAGTTTCATTTGACTGAGCAAATAAAAGAACTTCAATGAAAAGAGATTTTTCCTTTAAAAAATAATTGGAGAAAAAAGATAACAATTTCTTTGCTTACTTATTTTCTGATGAGATATAAGTCAAAGGGAGTAACGAAATGAAATAGAAAACAATAATAATAATTTTTTAGCAAGCGTAATAAATAAAATAGTTATTTTACACTTAAAATAATTCTTAATTTACGTTTTAAAATAAACTGAAAATAATATGACTCAAATTTAAAATGTATTCTTAAAAAATAAATAAATAAATAATATTCCTACATGGTTTTTAATTTAAATTTTTTTTTCCCGAGAAGAATGAGAAAACAAAATAAAAATTTATTTCACTTTATATTTAATGAAGATTTGGAAAAACCCTCATGGATTTTAAATATTAACAAGAAAGAAATTTGCATGAATATACATATTTTACAGACATATAGATGGTGTAATGAATAAAAAGAACTTTCTTTACTTAATAATTTTACTTTTTTTTTACTTAACAATAAAAGTTATTAACATTAAATTTGTTAACATTACTTAACAAATTTTTACTTAACAATAATACTTTACAATAAACAACAACAATAAATATTTTTTTTTTTTTTACTTAAAAAAAAAAAGGTCGTTAGATACTTTATTCATACAAATTTATCAAGTTATTAATGACAAAATGAACACAGTTGAAAGTTCTTTAATCTTAATATAAATTTTCTGCTTCAATTGGCTTATCTAACGATAAGGAAATAAATGTATTAAGTGACTAAGTAAAGAACTTCAATGAAAAGTCAATATTCATTTAAAAGTAACTGGAGAGAGAATTTAAAGGTTTCTTTGCTTAACCACTTTCTGAGGATATATAAAAACAGTCAAGAGGAAAGAAATGAAAGAGAAATAATAATGTTATTTTTTAAGGTAACGTATTAGATAAAATATGCATCTTTTATCTAGAATAATATTTCATTGATTACATTTTAAAAGAAATTGAGATATAAGAAATAATTTTTATCGTTTAAAATTAAGAGACGTTTTTTAATAAAACATATTGTAATAATGGTTTATTATTAAATTTTTATTCGAACAAGGTTTTAAATTTTTATTTTTTCTTACTTACGAGAAGAATGAAAGAAACAAAAAAAAAAAAAAAAAAAAGTTTATTTCAAATAACTTTTTCAACGAAAAATTTTGAAGCATAGTTTAATATTATTTAAAACTGAAATGAATACTATGCAGATAAAATACACATGCATATTTTACGTACATACACATAGAAAAACAAAAGAGTATCTACAAATTCGCATGTTATTAATATAGCGATCCATCACGATACTTGCTACAGTTAATAATATCTGAAATCTAAAAACTTACCAGTGAATTAACACAATGTGAACTAATTTTTTTTTTTTTTTTTTTTTTTTTTTTTGAAGAAACTTATATATTAGTATATGAAAGAGTTTCTGAGATTGAACATTTGATATAAAGGCAAGCCTTAGATGATTTGACTCTGTGAGATGATGTAAAATCTTGCTGAAATATCCAGTTCTTTTTGGGATATAATCTTTCAAAATACGACAAAATATATAGTCATTATATCTTGTTTGCAATACAAAGCTTTGATTTTTTCTTGTTTATCAATAAATTTGAAAGGCAGTTTTCCATTGTTTGAGACTGTAATTCAAAATAAATCAGAATTCCTGTTTTTTAAAGGTTTTAACTGTTTAAAAGTTTTTCAATATATCCACGTTATTCTGTAAAATTATGGTTGAATATTACGACATAATCTTTTACATTATAATATTACGTTCAAAATATCTTCTAAAAAATAAAAAAAATATTCTTCTAACGCATTTTCTGTTGTGCCGAGTACACCTTGTTTGCAATACAAAGCTTTGATTTTTCCTTTGTTTATCAATAAATTTTAAAAGCAGTTTTCCATTGTTTGAGACCACAGTTCAAACTAAATCAGAATTCTTGTTTTTTAAAGGTTTTAACTGTTTAAAAGTTTTTGGATATATCCACGTTATTCTGTAAAAATTATGGTGGATTATTACGACATAATCTTTGACAATATAATATTATTACGTTCAAAATATCTTCTAAAAAATAAGAATATTATTCTTCTGACGCATTTTCTGTTGTGCCGACTAAGTAATTTCTTTCATCATAACTTTTCTATTGTTTTTTACTTTGGTCAAAACGTGAATTATTCTTTTACCGATAAGGAGAAAATCTCTGGACTTTATTTATTATTACTTGCATAATACAACGGCTTACTTTCTTTTCTGCAGTCATTTTATTTTCAGAACATTGCAAATTTTCTTTATATTTTTTAATGAATTCTTTTATGCGCTCTTTTGGGGTAGCTTAGCACAGACGATCAGGACATGTCGACATTTACAGCTATTAGTCTCCAATAATCAGTTTTTCCCCCCTGTATATGAAAGCATATTAAAGCCAAGACATTTTATTTGCTTAAAGTTGTCATCAGCAACACACAATCAAAAAGTTGTTTAAATATTATCTTTTAAATTTTGTCTTTAAAATAATACAATAAATGTTTGTTTTGCAAAAGCGTGACTGCATTAATCGCAGGAAAAATCAGTGTTACATAAACTAGTAATCATTTTAACTCCCCTAGATACTAATATTTCAGTACTAGTAGATGTTTTTTTTTATGTAAATTAGTTTGAATTTTTATTATTTTGGGTTCTATGATGGGAAAAAAATAGTTATTTTACAAATATAACAACATGCATTAAATCAACAAAATAATTAAAACAATAGTAGAAAAAAGAATAATGATGATAATAACAAAAGTAAATTTTTGAAAATAATTTCATTCGATTATTAGAAAAGAAGTGAATTTCATTTACATGCATATTAAATACAAAAATCAAAAAAAGTTTTCTCAGAAAAAACATTCATAGTAATAATGTAGTTAATATTTTTAATAAAAGTCTAATCCATATACAAAAATGTGAGATAATATGAAAACATGTAAGTTAAAAAAAAAAAAAAAGTTTCTCAAAACAGCTAACGCCTACTTATAACATTAAACAATCTTGCAAATTTTCTATTCTGATCATGAAATAGATCGCAGTAAATAAAATTATTAACGAATTATTACAAATTGCAATCTTATGAGCATGTTAAATATTAACTTATAATTATCATATCTTATTTTAAAATCGAACACAATAAATTAAATTTTCTTAACTATATTTCAAATTTATCTCTGGTATATTTCTCATTCTAATTTATTAAAATATTTAATCGCATCACCTTCAGTTATTTGCTATTGAAAAATTATTAAATATAATATCTATATTATCTAATAATTAATTATCATGCTATAACTTTTAAAACATGATAAAGTTACGCATAATGTTTATTTGTTAAATTCGCAACGCAGAATATTGCTAGTTTATTTATGTAATTATCTTTTATTTTTCCCTTGAAATGTTTCTGGAGATAAAATGTTTGATTTTCTCAAGGAATTTTTAATCTAGTTTAGCGCTTTAAAATAAAAGTTTCAATTATGTTATTTATGCATTTTATTTACAGTAATCGAATTGTAAGTATTTCTCGATTTGAAAATTGAAATGAATGTTTCTCAAGCCAAGGAAAATCTGACATTTTTATATAAAACGAAATTATGTAATTTCTTTACTTTATTCTACCCATATATATGGCAGAGAAAATATTGTTTTGGGGTCATATTTTCAAGCTTAAGTTTTTGTTACATTTACCCGTTTTGAGGCTTATGAAACTAAAAAACATATTTTTAGCTGTTGGTTTCTCTGTGTGTGTCTGTCAGTCATGACCCTATCTCAAGAACAAATAAAAGCAAAAAGTCCAAACTCTCTATTCTAAATATGTATCCTATAGTGATCATATAGTGACGCTACGCTAAACTTTTCGTGAAGATAAAAAAGAAAAAAGTTTCATGTACAGGGTCAATCAAGAGAATGAAGGAAATTTCTGATGAATATTCTGTAACATCTATAGGTTTCCCTAAACAAGATGGAATGAGCGTGTAGTATATTTCATTTTGTGCTAGGCGTTTTTCACATAAGGCTAAACACACGGTGTGATGAGCATACAGTTTATAGACAATGTACAAGGCTACACAAAATTAAACTGTACGTTCTTTTCTATTGAACATAATTAATGGAAGTGCTTTGCTACATTTTACTATGCCGTTCAAAACTAATCAGGAATGAAAATAAATTTTTCACATCCATACTGTAAACAAAGTATTTTTTGAAGCTCTATTTTTAACTCTGATTTTTTGGATAATATCATGTTTTGAGGTTCTTTTGAATACGGAAGTCCAATTTTTTTGCGGTTAATCAGTAAGTATATCTGTTTTCAGCATCATAACTTAAAACAAAATATCTGCAGGAAACCAAATTCGGTATTCTGAAGTTTGTATAAGGTTGCCATTTGAAATATTTTATTGAAATTGGCAAGTCTGAAGACAAATTAATAAAAGCCTTGAATAATAAAAAAAAAAAAAAAAATGTAGGCAACGTAATTGAACAAGGGGTTGAGATAGCCCCCTCTCGCACAAAATTGTATGTCAAACAAAACTGCTCCTAAACCTACTTTAGATTACAACTTTTTTTCATATCTCTTACTCATATATGTGGTAGAGAAAGTGTGTATTTTGGAGAAATTTTCGAAATTAAATTTTTGTTACTTTTACATATTTTAAAATTCCCTGGATACGAAAATCATGGTCCTAGCGGTTTGTTTGTGTGTATACCTGTGTGTCTGTCTATGCTCGTCTGTGTGTCTGTTATCAGAATGTCTCAAGAACAAACTAATATGTTGTGGCCACCACAAGACTTGCTTCTATATAATTTTACACAAAATTTATTCAATACAAATTGTCTATTAAATTATCAAATTATTCTTCATTATAAATGCAGACTATTTTTATCTGACAGAATTATATCACTAAATGCCGAAAGAAAGTCATTTTTTTGTAATTATCAGAAGAAATGTGATTTTTTTTTCTAATTTTTTTTTTCGTTAAAAGTATATAAAAAAAAAATCGATAACTTTGTTTTAAATTATCACAGATCCATAGTTCAACCATCCGATTTAAAGGTATTGACGAGATCTTTCGAAAGATACCTATATTGAAAATTTACTCACCCCGGAGGGGTACTTCCCCCCCAGCGGGGGTAGCGATGAACCACAGACACAAATTATTTTTCCCCTAGTTAACTACTACTATTATCAATAATTCATATTAATTTTACAATCACACGATTAAAATAACTCTCATTATGCACATTTATACGAAATTTTGTCCTATACTGCCATGTTAAAAATTTAGAAAAAAATGCGATCTCAGCGCCACCTGTTGATCGAATGATCTCCAAATCTAATCAGCCCAGTTTATGTCAGAGTCCAACTAAATACCAAGTTTGGTTAAATTTCGTCCATTGGTTCGTAAGATACAGCGTCCGCAATATTCGTGATTCACACACACAGACAGACATTTTCTAAAAACAGTCAAATCGTGTTCAGGATATTCCAAAACGTGTAAATCCATCGAGGAGTTCGAAAATTTTCACGAATCTATACCTTCTCTGTATATACACATAGAAGAAAGTAATAACAACAGAAAGTACAAATTCGGTATCTTAAGTATGTATCATATCGGGATGCTATACTAAACTTTTCATTGAGATCAAGCATTTGCAGACCAACTAAGATAATTCAAATACATTGCGTGTATGGGGGACATTTCTGGTAGTAATTTAATTTATTCTTTTACTTATTTTTTGAAGCATTTCGTCAAGGCCATGATATTTCTCTTCGATTTTAAGCTTTTTCTGACCCATTGTGTGGAGGGGAATACTGATGCAAGTTCTCAAACATCTGACAAATAAACGAAATATTTGCCGGCGGAAGCAAAAAGCAATACAGCCTTACTCTAAAAGTTCCCTAGGCAAACTGAGTGTTGATAGGATAGAGAAAGGTCTTCTGTGACCGACTATCGCCACGTGTCCTCAGCGGGGCTCGACACGTTTTTATGGCGGGAATGGCAATTGACATGTAAAGTTTTTTTTTTTTTGTTTTTTTTTTTCGCTCAAGTGTAAAGATTTTTTTTTTTTTTTGCAGCCACTGTACAGTGTAACATCTGTAGGCTGCCTTAAAAATGAACTTAATTTTTTCATATACGTGCTATAAGAATAGTATTTTTTATGTTATATTTTTTACTCTGTTTCTTGTATATTATCACGGAAGTCTTATTTTTATCGGTTGATCTTTATTTAAACTTAAAAACACATAATTTCAAGAAATTCAAATTTGGTATTTTAAAGTTCATAGTAGATTGCCACTTCAAAAAATTTATCATGATTGACAAGTTTCAAGGCAAATTAATGACAGTCTCGAATGTTTCATTTTAAATATATGTAAGCACTATAACTGAATGGGCGAATGAGAAGAGCGGTTATCCCCCCCCCTCCCCGTACACAGAATTATGCGTCAAATAAAACTGTTTCTAAAGCTATTTTAGATTATTTTTAAAGTAGACTGAACATTATTATCGTACCTTATTTTATGACTTAATTTTCAAACTAACTTTAGGGTATTGGGAGGTGCAGGGAGAAAGAAAATCGTGTGAGTGATGCACCACAATATTTTTATAAATTTTATTTGCGATAATATCATGTGCTTTTTTTCCCCAAACAGTTTGAATGGAAATATATTTAATCTCCTAAAACTTGTGAAATTATTGCATCAAGGAAATTTCAGAAGATTAAAATGTTTGTTTGAAGCAAACATACGTTAATTAACTCTCTAAAACAATTTTTATTTTACTATTTAAAAAAAAAAAAAGCCTTATTCCAGTTATTTTAATTGTAAAATAATAACAATATGTTTTACCAAAAATTTCCTTTGTATATCTTTACATAAAAATGTATAAAAGTTATTTCGAAAAATAAAACTACATATTGATGTAGTATTTTGTTTTAATTATAATTTATTTTTAGTATAACATAATTCACGGACATTTTAATTCACCTTTTAAAATTTTATTTCTCTTCTATAGGCAACTTAAAATTATAGCACATGCTTAGTAGTTGCATTAATTATTAAATTTCAAGTATCTTATTTTAACAAACAAAAAATGTATTAAGCCAACTGTGCCAGTAGTAGACACTTTTAAAATATTGTTTAGATTTAATTTCTATGTGTGTCTGCTGTTCTCTATTTTATAAAATAAATGTATAGGTCATTATCACAAATATCCCTTTATTGACGCTTTATTGTGATAAAAGAATTATGTTTCTGAAAATTGCGAACTAAAGCATTTTTTATACTTCTATAAAAGTACTTTGTTTTTCTTTTTTTTTTTTTAAGAGCGTAAATTGCGCATTTAGTTTCGGGCTATTACATATAATTTTGGAGTTTAAAGTTTCTTTAACCAGTTCCGCTTGCAACCACTTCAGACATTTGGCGCTGCTGTAAACGGACACATTTTTAACAGTATATTATACGTCTGATTTTGTGTTCGCTTTTGATTTTTAGTTATTATAATATCTTTTAACTATTTCGAATAATTTAATCTAAATGTCTATTTTTGGATTTTTTTTTCCATCGTTTGATACATTGTGTTTTTTTTTCTTTTTTTCGGTAACCGGCTCGCGATGAGCTTGCTGGAAATATATAATCGGATTTTAAGTGTATGATAATTTTGCATGAATACCGTTGACGTACAGACATTAGATTAAAAGTTCTCATACCTTCTAAATATCACAGTACGACCGAAAGGTGTGTCTCCTTTAGTTCATCAGATGTTTTCTTGTTCTTTTTACACAAAATTCGTATGGTATTCAAGGCTAGTTTGAGTTTTTGGAAAATCATAAAATTAATACTCTTTATTAATTACAATAAAAAATGTAGCAATTCTGTATTTTAGCAAAATTTCAATAATGTAACGAACTTTTTCATTGATGCAGGATAAGAAAAATTTGCTCATTCATTGAAGTAGAGTAATTATTAATGTAGATAAAATCATTTAAGTATAGTGACTTCTTCGCTAGTCACTATATTTGTAACCTGTACCCAGGAGGTAAAGGTCACCATGTCACAAAAACGTAATTTTTCAGAAGAGCAACTTTTTATATTTTCAACATTGATGTATTTCTTTGTAACTCTCAGTAATCGCTTAATGATACTTTACTCATTATTAATGACTTAAGGTGCTATTGTAATAAAGTAAAAAAATGTGCATCAAGGTCATGCTGCTAACAATTTTCACACACACACACACAAATAAATAAATAAATAAATGGCCATGGTGTCTTTCATCTCCGGGGTATAGATAAATAAATTAATTTTCAAGGGAAAAAAACATGCTTTTAAGCATCTTTTTAATGTATGTTAATTCCATCATATTAAATGCAGTATAAACGCATTAAAGTGCGATTAAATAAAAATTTGTTAATATGCGCTAATGTCACGAAATTCTTTTGTGTCTCCGTAAAGGAACCATAAACATTGTATACACCAGTAAAAAATATTCAGCTTATTATACGTTTTTCATGAGTAATTGTTCGAACATTGACATAATTTGGCTGATTACGTTACATTGTCAGAGCACTTTTTTATGGTCTTGTAATAAGGAAGCCTAAGAGCACATATTTTCTGCAGAAAACATAAATTTAAGCATCTCAGTAATTTACGCTAATTTCATTTTGTTGATAGCAAAGTAATGATGTCAAAATTCGTTTAAACGAAATTTACCCCATATGCTGTATTGATAAGAATTTTGACGTTACCCTGTACACATTCCATAAAAAATATAGACAATATATATATATATATATATATATATATATATATATATATATATATATATATATATATATATATAAATATATAGCTATTTCTATACAGAGCCTGAATGTGTGTGCCAATTTGCAAGTCAATCGGAGGATTTGTGTGGCTGCTATTGCAGTACATACAAATTCTGCCCATAGGCCATAATGATAGGGAAAAAATTGGTGTGTCCCTGTACACGAACTACAAATGGAATACACATTCCATAAAAAAATATAGACTATATATATATATATATATATATATATATAATGTGTATATATATATATATATATAGTTATTTCTATACAGAGCCTGAATGTGTGTGCCAATTTGCAAGTCAATCGGAGGATGTTTGTGGCCGCTATTGCAGTACATACAAATTCTGCCCATAGGCCATAATGATAGGGAAAAAATTGGAGTGTCCCTGTACACGAACTACAAATTGAATACACATTCCATAAAAAAATATAGACTATACATATATATATAGTTATTTCTATACAGAGCCTGAATGTGTGTACCAATTTGCAAGTCAATCGGAGGATTTTTGTGGCCGCTATTGCAGTACAGACAAATTCTGCCCATAGGCCATAATGATAGGGAAAAATTGGTGTGTCCCTGTACACGAACTACAAATGGAATACACGCCCAAAACTATACAGCTAAAATTATGTGCCGTTCATAAATATGTGTACTAGATTGCAAGTCAATAGCTTGATATTTGTGGTTACTATCGCGGTATATACAAATTCCTCCCATAGGCCGAAATGATAAGAAAAATATTGTTATGTCCCTGTACACAAACTACAAGTACAAATTTTCAGGTCAATAGCGTGCTTTTTGCGGGCGCTATCGCGCGACGCGCGCGCACACACACACACACACACACACACACACACATGTTCCCCTTAGAGGTAAAATGCGGACGGTGTGTGTAAACCGCCAAATTGCGGACATGCTTAAATTAATTATCTATCGTTATGAAATTTAATATTTTCTTTTAAAAATCAGCAGTTAAACGTATGTTACCTTCATTTTTTCAAAATTTAAAACATTTAGAATGTATATTTTTGCAAGGTAAATGCGGACCTCATATACACAAGCATATATGCCGGAAATTGAGGACATCACACTTTTGCGACAGTTTTGATTTCTTTTTTTTTTTGTAATTTTCTACTATATTTTAATACAAGAAAATATTGTATTCGTAAAAGTTTTGAGCTACCGGTTTTCGATGGATTACTACGTTTTAAGGAGTCCAAAACCTTATTGGAAAGATTTAGTAAATCTGTTTATCCATATATGTATGTGTGATAGAAATTTTTTGCAAACTATATCTCAGGCAGAATTTCAAATAAATTTGTATATAGTATAATTTAGTGCCTATCAACTTTTCGTGCAAATCGCTTAATTTTTTGCCGCTGCCATAATGCGATTTGTCCCATTTAAGGTAAAGCTACATTTCAGGTTCTATTGTGTATAATTAATAAAAACGTGATATGTGAGAGAAACTTTATGGAAAATTATGCTGATTCAATTTGGGTGCATATTCGCTGATAGGTGACGTTGCTATGCTGCCATTTTCTCCGGCACTGACATGCTTCATTTTTCTGCGTGGACTCGAAAGCTATATCTGAAATTCTATTGTATATAATTGCACCAAACTTGCTATATGAGTGGGCCGTTACGAAACAGTGTGCTGATTCAATTTGGGTGCATATCGGCCGACAGATGGTGATGCTATTGCTCACCATCAATGATTTTACGTATGATTGTATCTCAGCATCTGTTGATTAAAATTTAACCGAATTCCATATGTAAAATATTTATAGTTAGAAGCTATGATTACATATTTGTGCAAGTTCAATAGTAAATAGTTATGTTATAAAGCATGATTTAGAAAGTTTTATGATGTTCACAACAGTCTACTTCTTGTTTGTTTCAGTAGCAAATTATTATACTTCCCTAGGTGCAATGGACCGCATGTCCCTTCATACTATCGTGCATTTTATTTTATGTTTTATTCCATTTTCAAATTATTAAAAGATTAAAAAAAAAAAAAAAAAACTTAAGCGATATTTATTATTACTTTAATTAATATTTTGTGATAAAAATATTCTAGCTAGGTTAAGCTTCTTTTAGATGAATTATTTCATAAGCATTGGAATAGTTCTTGGAATTAGTATTTTCATGATACTGGTCTAAACCTCATTTGAGGTAACTAAATTCTAATTATTATTCCTGCCCGTATTGACCCCAAAACTAAGATCAAATTTATCTCTTGTACTGTATTAATAAATCATGACTTTTTATTTTTTACATTTTTTTTTTTAAATATGGACGTATGATGCACACGTGAAATATGACATACCTCTGGAAATTCCAACGTCTGGCAAACGCGGTAAATGACATTTTACTTACACCTGAAAATGGGGACGTTCATCACACACATGAAAATGCGGACGTTCGTCACACACATGAAATTGCGAACGTCCGAAACACACCTGAAAGTGCGGACTTCCAAAACTCACCTGAAAGTGCGGACGTCCGAAACACACCTGAAAGTGCGGACCTCCGAAACACACCTGAAATTGCGGACCTCCGAAACACACCTGAAATTGCGGACCTCCGAAACACACCTGAAAGTGCGGACGTCCGAAACACACCTGAAAGTGCGGACGTCCGAAACACACCTGAAAGTGCGGACGTCCGAAACACACCTGAAAGTGCGGACCTCCGGAACACACCTGAAAATGCGGACTTTCCGCATATCCCGGAGAATGCAGACTTAGCACATGCAACTGAAATATACATATAATGTAACATTACTTAAGAATACAATATGAGATATGAGATAATATATAACAAATTTGAAAAATTTACAACAGAACATAATAATAACAACTAGAAGAAAGGGCAGAGGGCATCACGGCTTAAGACAGGTTGAGCGAAACCCGTTTGATGGGGCCCATCTTTCCTCAAATTCATTGCAAGATCATATGATAACATAGAAAAAAAAAGTGAAAATGTAGGTAATAATTACTGCAAAAAAATTAAAAATTAATACATATAAAAAATTAATAAATTTACTAAAATTAAAATTATTCAGCAAGCAAGTTTAATTTTTCAGACAATATATTAATCTAGGTAGTTGATAGTTGATAGTTGGTTTTTTTTACGTCGCACTAGTGCTGCGCAGATTGGCAATTGGCGACGGTCTGGGACACACCCCTATAGGTGGTCCGGAGACATGCCATCACAATTTTGATCCTCCACCATATTAATCTAGGTCAAAATCATGTTACAGTAATAAGCAATCATATATAGTAATAAGCTTTAACAATTTTGTTATTAAAATTATTTAAATAGTCTCATATAATACAAATAAGAGTGGGTTATGATTTACGAAATATTCTCTCCAATTCCATTAAGCATATTATATCCATAATCTATAAATTCATTTAAATTAAGAAATATATTGGATTTGAATTGCCATAGGGAAAAAAAAAAAACATTGTTCATACAATGGATGTTGGCCAATAAATTTAAATTATATTCACTATACAAAATTAAGATTATATCAATCATAGAAATCCAGTATGCTATATATATATATATAATTTACCATTACAATGATCAAGCATCAGGAAAGAAGACTTGGATTAATCAACAAACAGCGACGTATGGAACTGTAGCCTTATACAAGTCAAAAGGTATCAATAATTATTTTAAATCATAATATATATTTATATAATTTAATTCATACAAAGTTGGTTTATAAGTATCAACAATTATATATATATATATATATATATATATATATATATATATATATATATATATATATATATCAGTACAAAAAACCCTTAACGGCTTAAAAGTTTGTGACGCCGCTACTTTGTGGCTATAAGAATTTGAAATATGAGTCTTAAAAATAATGATATTAAATTTTAAGTGACGCTTTGCAGTTAGTTAAAATATACATAGATTTTCTTATTTGATCATTCACTTTTATCTTTTATTTATATTTATAATGCAAACGTAATATTTTTAACTTCAAGATCAGACAGATATTTAAAATACACTCACTGATGCTTTTTCATTCGCATTTCAAATTCAAAATAACAGTTTTAAAAGGAATGATATAAAAATTCCAGTGGCGACTCGGTGTTATTTTAAAAGATTTGTTTTTAGATTCCATTAAAATTACTTTTGTTTTGCTAATAAAATATATTTACACATTTAAACAGTGCTTTTAATTTTCAAATATACTGTCAAATAATTATACTTTCACTGAGTTAGCATTATAAAGTAAAATTATTTATTTCAATAAATTGATTTATCTTTTGCATCACGCTATCCAAAACATAGTATCATAGTGTCCAACTAAGTGAAAATTTGCTCAAAGAGGTAGTGTGACGTAAAGAAAACATTTACACAAATTTTACTTGCAGTTTTGGATAGCGTGACGCAAAAGATAAATCAATTTATTGAAATAAATAATTTTACTTTATAATGCTAACTCAGTGAAAGTATAATTATTTGACAGTATATTTGAAAATTAAAAGCACTGTTTAAATGTGTAAATATATTTTATTAGCAAAACAAAAGTAATTTTAATGGAATCTAAAAACAAATCTTTTAAAATAACACCGAGTCGCCACTGGAATTTTTATATCATTCCTTTTAAAACTGTTATTTTGAATTTGAAATGCGAATGAAAAAGCATCAGTGAGTGTATTTTAAATATCTGTCTGATCTTGAAGTTAAAAATATTACGTTTGCATTATAAATATAAATAAAAGATAAAAGTGAATGATCAAATAAGAAAATCTATGTATATTTTAACTAACTGCAAAGCGTCACTTAAAATTTAATATCATTATTTTTAAGACTCATATTTCAAATTCTTATAGCCACAAAGTAGCGGCGTCACAAACTTTTAAGCCGTTAAGGGTTTTTTGTACTGATATCATTACTTTTTAGTGGTTATTGATCAAAAAATTAAAATAAGTCCTTCTGGCTCCTAGGAAGGGTAAACTAATTTATCTTTTCGTATGCAGTTGTCACCATTTTTTTTCAAAATGGCAGCTACAATTTATTAATGGACTTAGTGGATTTATAAATGAAGGCTATTTATATATGGAGTTTTAAGCAAATCGGTTCATAAAACCTTTCTAATGTAAATTTGAAATTTTCAGTGTGTTGGCACAGGGAAACAAGAGGGTGGATTAAGTTGGCAAATGAACATATCAAATACATTTCTGAGATAAATCCACACTACAAATTTAATGTGAATTAATTCAGTATTTCAAACGTTATCATACTCACAAATTTTCAAGTAGCCTGCCACTTGAAAACAAAATGGAGAAGCTTCGCACTAGAAAAATTTATTGACTGGGATTCTCAAACTCTTAAAAAAAAAAAAAAAAAAAAAAAAAAAAGGTAAGTGAAAATTTTTAAATTTAAGTTAGAATTACGTAATTTACATTTTGCAAGTTTCTTTTTAGAGAATTACAAATTAAACAATTAAAAAAAATTATCAAGTAAATAATAAAAATGGAATTTTATATATTTTCTTTCCCCTTTTGAGGCTAAGTATACTGCTCCAATATTCACAATTTAAATTTTCATCAAAAGTGCAGGTAAAAATCACTTCCTATATATTTTCATATAAAACGTTTGGGGGGAAAAATAGACAAAATATATATTAAGTTTTACATTTCTATAATTTTAAAAATAAGATAAAATCACTTGGAGAAAAATTTTATGGAAAATATAAGTTAAGTTTTAAAAAAAAATGAAATTTCTGCGTAAAAGTACTATTTCATAAATATATTTACAACTACAATAAACAAAAAACGCTCCTTTAATTTTAAATAATTATTTCTACATGTTTCGAAGCTATTAAAAGTTTTTTTCTTTCCTTCTTTCTTTCTTTTTCTTTCTTTCTTTTTTTTTTCTTTTTTTTTTTTTTTTTTTTAAGAAAAATAAATTAAATGTAGTGGCGCCATCTAGTAGTTTTTTTTTAAATCATATACATACAGATTTAACTTTTTTTTTTTTCTTTCACTTAAAAAAAAAAAAAAAAAAAAAAAAAAAAAAAAAAAAAAAACTTGTTTAGAAACAGGTAGAAATAGTTATTTAAAATTAAAGGAGGATTTTTTGTTTACTGTAATTGTAAATTATGAAATAGAATTTTTCCTGCACAAGTTAATTAATTAAAAAAATAAAAGAAAGAATAATTTTTTTAAAATAAATTATTATGGGTTTCAAAGTAAAGATGTTATTTATTTATTTTGACATGTTTTTTAATAATTGCTATTTGACACATTTTTCATGAATTTTACCGAAATTCATGAAAAATGAATTTTATCAAAACACTGTTTAAACACTGTTTATTAAAACACTGTTTTTTCTAATAAACAGTGCAAACATTGTTTCATCCTCTAGTCATTGCTTTGAATAATAATAATAAAAAAAATTGATTATGTTAATATTTAAAATATGTATCATTTTAAAGTCTGAAAAATAAATAAATGAATAAACACTAACTGTATTTTCAAAAGAGATTTTTAATTTTTAAAAAGAAATATATATATATATGTATTTATGAAAGAGTATGTTTTAAATAAAAACGATAGATGGCGCCAAAACTGTATTTGCTGTTTTTTTCCATTCCCGTAGCGTAAGGATACATGAATAGGAATCGCAAATCATTGAGTTATTATAAAATCGATTTTCATGAATGATTAAAAAAATTTTCGCTTTAAAAAATTGTAAATTCATCATTATTATGATAAAATGGAATATCTAAAATTATAAAATACTTCCTTATTTAAAATATTATCTAAATATTTCTTTGACTAAATATGAAATTTTGAAATCAAAACTATTTTTTTCATAACAGAAGAGAAAATATATTTAAGTGAATTTGACTTAGTATATATACAATAAATATTTTTAACATGTAATAAAGTACTTTTGCGTTAAAAAAAAAATTCTAAATAATTCATTGGCTGCATTCAAGTCGGTGAACAAACCAACCCACATACCTTACAAGTAAAAACCGAATAACAGCGTTTTCACCCGAAGAAACATATGTAATTGGCGGAGTAATATAGTTCCATATTTAAAGCGATTTATATAAAAAACAAGAGTTTTCCTGGAAAAAACGAAAACGTTACTAGATTCAGAAAGGTCCTATTAATAACATATATTAATTATAAGAAAATCCTTCGAGCCGTTTTAGAGATATTTTTCAGAATTTCAGTCCATTACTCCAATCGTTTTCCCATTTTGGCTTTAAATTGAGATTCAGATCTCAAAACATATTGCATGTAGAAATGTAAAATTTTCAGGATAGATTAAGACCGAAGATAAAAGATTATTTTAAAAATATCAGAACAAAATATGGTATATTTGCTGAGATATTAAGTGTCGGCTTTTACAAATCTCTTTGATGTCGAACTAGGCGTATATATGAGTTCGCAGCTTTCCGTCCGTTTGTCCTTCCGCTTGCGTCACTCGAAAAACTGCCGTTTTTCATGATTCACCTATTAATATACAGTCGGCTGCAAAATTCTTCGAGCACTAGCAATAATCCCTGTGTAAAAAAATACACTTAATACTGCTTTGTTAAATAAAGCCTTATCGAGTCATGTTCTTAGTCAGTCTAAGAACATGATTCGACAAGGATTTATTTAACAAAATAGTCTTAAGTGTACTTTTTTTACACAGGGATTATTGCTAGTGCTCGAAGAATTTTGCAGCCGACTGTATATATAAATACCATCTTAGCTTTTATTTTCAGAAGTTTGGAGCAAAGTTTGGTTTTAGTAAAACATGTTCAGGACTCTGCTTCTTCATATTATGATTTTAGTTTCATTTGTTTAGATATCGCTCTTACGAGGGGGTGCTGAAAAGTTCCTGGCTTTGCACAGAAATAATAGAGTCAGAGTTCTGAAATTACACATTTATTCAACATATTCTCCTGCCAGACTGATACACTTGTTACATCGTTGTTGCAGCTTTTCTAGTCCTGTCAAAAAAAAAAAAAAATTGGTTGTTGTGCAAACCAGCTCTCAGCTGCATGTTGAATGTCTTCGACATCGTTAAAATGATGACCCTTAAGGTGTTTCTTCAGATTCGGCAACAGATGGTAGTCAGAGGGGGCCAAGTCAGGGGAATAGGGGGGATGTTCGACCAATTGGTAACGTAGGGTATTCAATTTGGCAGTCACAACTTGGGACTTGTGTGAGGGTGCATTGTCCTGCAAGAAGAAAATGCCTTTTGTTAATTTTCCTCGGCGTTTCCTCTTAATTGCCTCATGCAGTTGGTCGAGGAGGTTAGCGTAATACTCTCCGGTTATACCGCAGCCCTGAGGAAGGTAGTCTACCAACAGAATACCATCTTTATCCCAGAAAACGGATGCCATGACTTTTTTGGCCGATTTCTGGGCACGGAACTTCTTGGGTCGTGGGGAGCCACTATGACGCCACTCCTTTGATTGTTCCTTTGTTTCAGGATCGTAAATGTGAAGCCACGTTTCATCTTCAGTCACTAACCTAGCCAAAAAATCTGGTGTGTCACTGAAATGGGCCAAGACAGCTGTGGATGTCTGCACCCGTGTTTGCTTCTGTTCACTCGTTAAACATTTCGGTACCCACTTCGCTGTAAGCTTCCTCATGTCCAGGATATCGTGGATAATAAAAGTAACACGCTCTCGGGATATGCCTAGTATCTGAGCTATCATTTTCCCAGATATTCCTCTATCTTCAAGAATAAGGTCATGGACAGCCTGACCTGTTGCCGCGTCCGATGCTGTTGTTGGCCTCCCACTGCGGGGTTCATCTTCCACGTTGAAATGTCCTGTCTTGAAACGCGCCACCCAAAATTTGACGGTGCTGTAGGAAGGACTGTTCTCCCCTAGTGTCTGTGACATCTCAATGTGAATGTCCTTTGCGAACTTTCCTTGGAGAAACAAAAACTTCATAACGCTCCTCAACTTCACAGTCGTGAAACTTGCTTGAGCCTCTGCCATGTTATCTTCTACCAGAAATTTGAAATAGCTATTAGAGTGGGACACAACTGAAATTTTTACAGTAATATTACAAGATGACAAGCTTTCTTATGGTAACAAAATTTTTTTCAATTTTCAACTAGAGGGGGGCAAAGCCAGGAACTTTTCAGCACCCCCTCGTATTTCACATAGTTTTCAGTTCTTATATTAACCCCTTAACTATTCGGTCGTATATATACGTCTTGCAGAAATACGATCCTTTGTGTTACACTGCAACCAGTGAAACTGGTCTCACTTTTCTGGAATGCAATTAAATGAGCATGACATTGTTTTCGAAGGGTTTACTTATTTCAGAGAAGGTGAAGAGTGGGAGGAATCGGATGGATGGATGGTTGGGTTTAACGTCGCACTAGTGCTGCGCCGATGGGCAATTGGCGACGGTCTGGACACACTCCTAGAGGTGGTCCAGAGACATGCCATCACAATTTTGATCCTCCATGGAAGGGATGGCTCTCCCGCTTCGGTGATAAATTTTGATGGGAACATGGAGGACATTGTGGCCACGACAGGTTTTACGTGCACCAGCCACCATTAGTGTACACGACGGACTTTGGCCGGCTCGAGTACCGAACCCGCAATCTTCCAATTACGAGGCCGGCGCTCTACCGACTGGGCTCTACCGCCCGTGGGAGGAATCGGAAAGAGAATGTTTCGGGAACAATAAACAGATAACTACACACACCTGTGTGAAAAATGGTGACACTGGGAAGCTAACATTAGATATTAGCAATGGGCTCTTCCCAAGTGTCGTCTGCTCAATCAAGTAATATAGAAAAACAAAGAAGCAAATTCAGTTAAATATTGTTCTTACGAACAAAAATATTAATATTTAATATATAATAAAAGTAATATTGTGCATTTGTAAACAGTAGAATAACTTTATTTGTAAATTTAATAATTTTTAACAGACACTTTTTTATGTTTATTTATTTTCACAAATAAGAATCGAGTTTTGTATGTTGTAGTATAACTGTTACGGTAACTGATCCAGCAATAAATAGTGGAATGTTTATGGATTGTAACTTAAAATTAATTAAAAATGTTTTAAGTTGAAGATAAATTGAAGTGGAGGGCGGATTTTTATACTAACTATATAAAAAATACCAGAGCCAGGAAATAACCGCCTAAACGCCCGGATGCTTTACCACTGAGCTACCCTGGCTGATAACCAACTCGGCATTTCTCACATAATATTCGTTGGTAAGGTCACCGAGTCTACAAACGCAGCTATATCAAGTGACAATATTAATCGTGTCACAACTCCAATAAACAACGAAATTTTTCTTTAGAAATTTTTATTCATCAACCTTGAAAATTTATTTCAGATAAATTGGAATGGAAGGCTGATTTTTATACCAACTATGTGAAAAATACCAGAGCCGGGAATCGAACCCTGGCCCTCCGCTTAACGCGAGGATTCTCTGCCCCACGCAGGGTAGCTCAGTGATAGAGCATCCGCGCGTTAAGCGGAGGGCCCAGGATCCATTACCGGCTCTGGTATTTTTCACATAGTTGGTATAAAAATCAGCCTTCCATTCCAATTTATCTGAAAAGAATTTTCAAGGCTGATGAATAAAAATTTCTAAGCTAATATGTTAGGAACATTTCATATTATTTAAAGTCACTTCAATTTTAATTTGATGCAGTAACTATTATCTTAAACACACCTTGCATTTAAAAAAAAAAAAAAAAAAAAAAAAAAATCAATTACGGTTCTGTTAATTTAAACTTATCTTATGTATCAATTAAATTTGTAACCAATGTTTAAAACTGAAATAGTCTTTAAATCCATAAATATTACACAGTTATGTTATATTTATAGTAATAATTAATAGTAAATAGTTGTAATAATTAATAGTAAATAGTAATAGTAATAAATTAATAGTAAATAGTAATTAGCAATAATTAATAGTAAAACTAGCGAGCTTCGCCCGCTAGCGGGTCAGTATTTTCAAATGAATCACTAAAATTAATGAATCACTAACAGTAAATTTTAGCGTTAAGAAAAGAAATTTAAAAAAAAAAAATCATTTTTGATTGGGTAAAAAGTCGGCTCGGGTCCCTACTGCCTTCGGCAGCGCAGTCTCGTGCGCGCTACGCGTGCGTATTCCTTCCCTGACCCTTCGAGCTCCCCCCAAAAAAAATCATTTCTAATCGGATAAAAACTCACACCGGGTCCCCACTGCCTTCGGCAGGGCAGACCCATGCGCGCTGCGCGCGCGCGTAAGAAAGTATACGTGCGCTGCGCGCACATATTCCTTCTCAAGTCAAATTTTTATTCTTAAGAAAATAAAATTTAAAAAATCATTTCTCATGGGGTGCAAAGTCGGACCGTGTCCCCACTGCCTTCGGCAGCGCAGTCCCGTGCGCGCTGCGCGCGGTGCACGCCTATTTCTTCCCCACCCTTTCAGCCCCTCTTAATTAACCTGCGTATACCAAGTTTGAACGGTCTAACTCAATTAGCTGAGATGCAAAAGAAAACCTAATCAGGACACCTCAAAACGTGTAAATCTGGTGAAAACTTTCGATGATATAAAAGAACTTTAAAATATCTTTCGAATGATGTATTAAAAATAATTTAATCATAATTAGAAATTGAAATATTGAAATATAAAAATATTACAGCGCCATCTGGTGGTAGAAATTTCTGTAATCCACTGTTCGATTCCAAATAAACAAAGCTTTCTAATGATGTATTACTTATGAAATTATTTTAATTAGTAGCTGAGATACAAAAGAAAACGTAAATCAGGACACCTCAAAACGTGTAAATCGGATGAAATCTCGAATTCCATTTTCGATAATGTAAAAGTACTTTAAAATGTGTATCGAATGACGTATTAAAAAAAAAAAAAAAATTAATCGTGATCAGAAATAGAAATATTGAAATTTAAAAATATTACAGCGCCATCTGGCAGTAGAAATTTCTGTAATCTACTGTTCGATTCCAACTCAACAAAGCTTTCAAATGATGTATTACTTATGAAATTATTTTAATTAGCAGTTGAGATACAAAAGAAAACACATTCAGGACACCTCAAAACGTGTAAATCAGGTGAAATCTCGAATTCCACTTTCAACATTTTAATTAGTAGCTGAGATACAAAAGAAAACCCATTCAGGAGACCTCAAATAATCTGAAATCTGGAATTCCACTATTGAAATGCAAAAGAAAACCTAATCAGGACACCTCAAAACGTGTTAATCGGGTGAAATCTCGAATTCCGCTTTCGATAATGTAACCGTACTTTAAAATGTGTATCGAATGACGTGTTAAAAAAAAAAAATTGAAACATCATTAGTATCTGAAATATTGAAATTTTAAAATATTACAGCGCCATGATACCTCAAAACGTGTAGGTCAGGTGAAATTTCGAATTCCATTACCTACGGTAGTCGGTTAATGGAAGTAAATAGAAAAAGAAATATTTTTACCTTAACGGCCCTCTTCACTCACCGTCGCCGGAAGCCCGAGCCAATGTTATTCTATGGGGATATTTTCTTTACAAATAACTTTTTAACTAATACATATTTTTAAATTCTGTTTTCACATTCAGAAAATTCCCAACTGTTAAATTGACGGACCTTTTTTAAAAATGTATTTTTTTTTTCATTTTTAATATTTTATTTCGAAAATGCAAAATGAAAAAAATTCACATATTGAAAATTCGTATTTCGCAGCTTCAAAATAAAATATAAAAAATTAAAATAATAATATTTTAGAAAAGGTGCGTCAATTTAACAGCTGGGAAATTTCAGAATGCGAAAACAGAATTTAAAAATATGTATTAGTTAATAAGTTATGTGTAAAGAAAAATTTCCCATTGAATAACATTAGTTTCGGCTTCCGGCGGCGGTGAGTGAAGAGGGCCCTTAAGTGTATTTGTGTCGCTATAGAAACTGGCATCCTCTTTCGATAGATAAAATATCAGGCGTGTTAAGATAAAATTTAATTTGCAATTAAAATGTAAATATTTTGTTTATTGACAAAAATCGATGAAATTTGAACTGCAAGTTTGTTTTGTGGTGTTGAGAATGTATACTAAGTGAAATGTACGAATTTGGAAAATTGAAGAAAATAGAAATTTGCAATTTTTTATCCCACTTAAAATCCATCTGTTTATCAATCAGTGGCAGGTGCTTTTTTTTCGCTTCCGCTGTCTAGACTACCGTCTGCAAAACTAAGATTCTTGTGATTTGTTGCCACCTTCTTTTTCATACTTTAGTTAATTTTAAAAAATCTGATTGTCCTATCGATAAGCTATTTAAACCGTTGGATTCAGAAAAATCGGACCTTTCATTTGATACCTTATTTGTAACAATACGACTGATATTTCTAATTTATTTTCCACTTTTTCCGTAAAAATGTCGCTTTTTGAGCATTTAATCATGAATTCTCGGTCATTTTTCGGTAGACATGGGTCGACGTTTAAATTAATATCTCCGCTAATTAGGGTCGCATCGCTTAGCGAATTATCGCGATGTCGAGATGAAGAAATTCTGCGTCTGTCGACACCGGTTTCGAGGCGATGCGACCATTAGCGCCGAAGCTTTAGCGATGAAAAGGCATTTCTCACAGACAGACAGACAGATGCGTACAGATTTTAATAATATAAAGACTAGCGAGCTTCGCCCGCTAGCGGGTCAGTATTTTCAAATGAATCAGTAAAATTAATAAATCACTAAGAGTAACTTTTAGTGTTAAGAAAAGAAATTAAAAAAAAAAAAAATCATCTTTGATTGGGTAAAAAGTCGGCTCGGTTCCCCATTGCCTTCGGCAGCGCTGCCCCGTGCGTATTCCTTCCCTGACCCTTCGTGCTCCCCCCCTCTAAAAAAAAAATTCTGATCGGGTAAAAATTCACACCGGGTCCCCACTGCCTTCGGCAGCGCAGACCCATGCGCACTGCACACGCACGTGTGAGGGTATACGTGCGCTGCGCGCACATACTCCTTCTCAAATCAAATTTTTATTCTTAAGAAAAGAAAATTAAAAAAATCATTTCTCATCGGGTACAAAGTCGAACCGGTTCCCCACTGCCTTCGGCAGCGCTGCCCAGTGCGCGCTGCGCGCGCGTATTCCTTCCCTGACCCTTCGTGCCCCCTAAAAAAAATCATTTCTGATCGGGTAAAAACTCACACCGTGTCCCCACTGCCTTCGGCAGCACAGACCCATGCGCACTGCATGCGCACGTATGAGGGTATACGTGCGCTGCGCGCACATATTCCTTCTCAAATCAAATTTTTATTCTTAAAAAAAGAAAATTAAAAAAATCATTTCTCATCGGGTACAAAGTCAAACCGGTTCCCCACTGCCTTCGGCAGCGCTGTCCCGTGCGCGCGGTGCACGCCTATATATTCCCCACCCTTTCAGCCCTTCCTAATTAACCTACATATACCAATTTGAACAGTCTAACTGAATTAGCTGAGATGCAAAAGAAAACCTAATCAGGACACCTCAAATCGTGCTGCAAATCTGGTTAAAACTTTCGATAATATAAAAGAACTTTAAAATATCTTTCGAATGATGTATTAAAAACAATTTAATCATAATTAGAAATTGAAATTTAAATTTTAAAATATTACAGCGCCATCTGGCGGTAGAATTTTCTGTAATCTACTGTTCTATTCCAAATCAACAAAGATATCTTTTGATGTATTACTTATGAAATTATTTTAATTAGTAGCTCAGATACAAAAGAAAATCGATTCAGGAGACCTCAAAACATGTAAATGAAGCGAAATCTTGAATCCCACTTTCGATAATATAAAAGTACTTTAAAATATCTTTCGAATGATGTATTAAAAATAGTTTAATCCTAGTTAGAATTTGAAATACGAGTATTAGAATAAAATTTAATTTGCAGTTAAATTGTACATTTTTTATTTATTCTCGAAACCCGATGATATTTGAACTGCAACTTCGTCTTGTGATGTTAAAAGTGTGTAGCAAGTTTGAAATAATTTTGAAGAAAATTGAAGCATTTTGAAATTTCCGATTTTTATTTCCAGTACAAAATCAGTAAAGCAGGAAGCTATTTATTCTTTCGCCAGGCGCCATGGTAACCGAAATACCTCTAGAAGCTTGCTTGCGAAATTAATAAAACTCTTGTGATTTGTTGCCACCTTTTTTTCATACTTTAGTTAATTTTAAAAATTCTAATTGTCCAATCGATAAGCTATTTAAACCGTCGGATTAAAAAAAATCGGACCTTTCATTTGATACCTTATTTGTAACGATACGACTGATATTTCTAATTTATTTTCCACTTTTTCCGTAAAAATGTCGCTTTTTAAGCATTTAATCATGAATTCTGGGCAGGAATGGAACACGGGCGCAGAATTTATACCACTATCAATATAAGAATATTTTTTACTTCTTAAATCACTGATATTATAGGTAGAGAAATTGCTTAAACAGATTCCGGTATGAATTCTGCGCCCGTGTTCCATCCCTGTCTGGGTTATTTTTCGGTAGACATGGGTCGACATTTTAATTAATATCTCCACTAATTAGGGTCGCATCGCTTAGCGAATTATCGCGATGTCGAGATGAGGAAATTCCGCGTCTGTCGAAACCGGTTTCGAGGCGCTGCGACCATTAGCGCCGGAGCTTTAGCGGTCACAAGACATTTCTCACAGACAGACAGACAGAAAGACAGACAGACAGATGCGCACAGATGCTCCTTATATTATAAATAATATAAGGAGATTTTAATAATATAAGAAGATTGTTTTAATATATTTCAATTCAAGTAAATTTGCATTACGGAACATATAGGATCAAAAATTAAAACATAACTGAAATGCAGTGATTCTGCTTTTCTTAATTAAGTTTAACAACCCACTCAACCAAACTAGCCAAACAATACACAGATCTTCATCCTATAGTAGATTGATAAAGGATGAAATTGCCGATGATGGTGATAATATATATAAAATCGTTTGTCCTGAGTGAGTACGTGAGTGAGTGAGTGAACAAAAAAACTTCTCCCATCGGTGGAATAATCGGTCAAGGACCCCACTGCCTGTGGCAGCGTATACAGGCGCGCACGTCATGCATGCTTCTTCACCTACCGTTCCCGCCCCTTCTTATTATTTTAGACTTTAAAAAATACTCGCAGTCATTCTCTCGGGCTTTCAAATATAACAATACTAATTTCCAGTATTCTATCTGAATTTATTTATTTTTGCCACTGTGCACGTCCCCCTTCCCACCCCTCGTAATAGTTCTGTACTTTCGAAAATATTTGCAATCGATTTATCGGGCCTCAAAACCTAACAACACTAATTTTCAGCGTTCTAACTCTTATTTATAAATTTTGCCCCTTCACACCCTTTCCGTCTATCCTAAAAATTTTACAAATTCGAAAATATTCGCAATGGATTTGTAGGTATTAAAAACCTCCGTATACCAATCCTGGACGATCTAACTATACATTTATTTTTTCCCTCCTCCCCTCCCCTTCCCACCCCTCCTAATAACTCTACAAATTCGAAAATATCCGCAATCGATTTGTAAGTATCGAAAACCTATATGTACCAATTTTGATTGACCTAACTCTATTTTTATTTTTTGCCCCTCCGCCCCCCCCCTTCGCGGCTCTCTTAATAACTTTACAAATTCGAAAATATCCGCAATGGTTTTTTAGGTATCAAAAACCTCTATGTACCAATTTTGAACGATCTAATATATTTTTATTTTTTTGCCCCATAGCCCCCTTTCCTGCTCCATCTGGGACAGATTTCTGAAATTAAAGAAATTTCTGACTCTTTTTTTTTTTTTTTTTTTTCTATTTGTGGGAGCTATATTTTAGAGCAAAAATCTCACATATATCTTTTTTTCTGTTTGCAATATAAAGGATTATTTTAAATCACGTTTTGCCCCCTCTCCCCCCCCCCTTTTGAGGGCTGAATTTCTAAAATTCCAGAAATTAGTTTTTAGGTATTTGTTTTAGCTATATATTAGAGCAAAAATTTCACGTAAATCTGTTTTTTCGTTTGAGATATATAGGAGTATGTGAAACCCCGTTTTGCGCATGTGAAATCACGTTTTGCCCCCTTTCCCCCCTTGGGGACCGAATTTCTAAAATTCCAGAAATTAGTTTTTAGATATTTCTGTTAACTATATTTTAGAGTAAAAATTTTACGGATATCTGTTTTTTTCTTTGAGGTATGATAGTTTTTGTGAAATCACATTTTGCCCCCTACTCCCCCTTAGGGGGCGAATTTCGCAAAATCACATCTTACGGGGTGCTTACACTACATGTTCTATAATCTGACCCAGTTTCGAGTCATTGGCTCCAGTAGATTTTGCTGTGCGTTGATGAGTCAGTGAGTGAGTGTGTGAGTGGAAGTGCTCTTTTATATGTATAGATTTTTTTTTTTTTTTTTTTTTGCAATAAAATATTTTAATAATTTAATAGACTATTTATTTTTACACATCAATAATAACACAACTAAAGCAAGCGATCAGCGTTTTTTATTAGAAGTGTTTATCAAATGATGTTTATTATAAATTTAAATAAAACATTAATCCCTCCCCCCCCCCCACAAAGATATAAAAATTACTTTCCCTTAAATAACAAAGAAAAATTAAAAGAGTGTTTTATTTTTAGGTGGAATATATTATTTGAATAATTTAACAAAAAATTAATTTTTTAAATATAATAATTATTTTCTTCTAAATTAATCTTTTATTAAAAAAAAAAAAAATATTTTTTACTTGAAATTATAATAAATTTCGAAATTTTTATTATAAACAAATCTGAAATCTCAAAAGTCAACAAACATGCCTGATCAAAAACGCTTCCTTCGTTGGATCGCTTCGGTGTGCGGATGGAGTCGCTTGCCTCTTTGGTGTGCAGCCTGCAGGTGTTTCTTCTTTTGCTGTAAACTCACCTTATTCATTTATTATCCTGACAACACGAACACGCTATAGGAGTATAAAGTACGGGAAACGCCTGCATGCAATTAGACAATTTCTTAGAAATAAAGTTTAACAAAGTAGTAAATGTTAGAATACCAGTCCGAGATATGGAGTCCTTTGGAGTGCAAATCTAAGGTTACTTTACAGAGATGAACCTTGGAACGTTATGAGGTAAAAAAAGGCGATCCCGGGAAAAGTGCACGAAAGAAAGAAAGGGCACCAGGAAAAAAAACACTTTTGCATTTTGCAAATCGTAAGAACAATAAATATCAAATAATGAATTTCAAGAATAACTTTCACACATGGTTCACATTACATATTTAGAAATTTCAATTAAATTGGTACAACATTCCTAGTATATACCTGGAGGGAAAGAAAGAGGGTAGGGGCAGATTGAAAAAAATAATTGTTTTTAAATCATCTTATTACAGATTTTAATGAAACTTTATATAACAGTTACTTACTATTTATGAAAAAATTACAGTGTCGCACACACTTGGGGGCTGAGGGGTGGCAAGGGGAAATTAATTATTTCTCTTAAATTAAATTATATTTTTTTAACGTAACCTCATTATATTTATATCATACTTTTAGTGGTGTAACCCCCGTTTCGCCGACAAGAAATTTCCTACCCCCTTATTTTTCCCATTCAAGCTTCCCTTTTGAGCTATTTAGGGATTTGTTCTATAGGAATGGGGAAAACAAGTGGAAAGGAAATTTCAGTTCTACGAAATGGTGGGTACTAGATACATAAGAAGATTAGTTAGTGTCCAGTCCACTCCTTTTTCTCGGTTGATATGACTGACAGGCCCAGGTGCACAAACACATAATGAATTAAAATTCTTTTGATTTTGGGTCATTTTTTTTTTTTTTTTATGTTGATGCTGTAAGATATTTGCTTCATTTAAATAACTAAGTGCTTAAATGTTAAAAAAAAAAAAAAAAGTAATATTTTAATATCATAAAAATGTGTATGATTAATAACCATTGTTATGTAGCTTCCTTTTTATTCATTTACGTAAACATTTCTTGTTTTAGGGAAAATAAATTTTCTATAGACAAATGTTTATTTGCAATATACTTTTATAAATAATAATTTAGCATAAAATACATACATTGGTATAGCCAAAGTGCTAAATTAGCAGTCATTAAATGTATTTTGCTCCTAGAAAGTATAGTTTAACGACCAAAATACCCCATTCATTCGTCATTTGTTACGCCTAATTTATGACCAGATTATTGTCATAAAATTTCTCTATTAACAGGACACTCCCAGAAAATCTATGATATTTTAAAGAAAAAATAGTATGTTGTGGACACCACATGACTTTCTTCCATATTTTCCTATACAAATTCACTTAGTAAATATAATTCATTAACATTATTATTTAAAAAAATTATCTTTCATGATAATGCTGGCGATTTCTATGTTAGAGAAGTAGTATAACACTAAATATCCCCAAAAAGTCAATTTTTATTTTATTCTCAATATCTTTTTGTTGTTGTTAAAAATAAAAAAAATCGATAACTTTATTTTAA
Organism: Salticus scenicus; assembly: GCA_963930645.1. Taxonomy (NCBI): domain Eukaryota; kingdom Metazoa; phylum Arthropoda; class Arachnida; order Araneae; family Salticidae; genus Salticus; species Salticus scenicus. The sequence continues at coordinate 151,481,669 of OZ005655.1, forward strand.
ACTAGCAGGCAACGCCCGCTTCGCTGGTCCCTATTTTTAAATGAATCGCTAAAATTACTGAATTCTCAAAATTGCATTAATTTTTATCACGTGAAAAAAAACAGAAAAAAAAATCTTATTAAGAAAAATGTCTCACCGGGTTCTCACTGCCTTCGGAAAAAATTCCCAAAATGCTCTAACTCTTATTTCTATTACTTTCCCCCTTCGCCCCCCCCTCCCGTCTATCCTAATAATTTTAAAAATTTGAAAATATCCGCAATCGATTTGTAAGTATCGAAAACCTCTACATACCAATTTTGAACGATCTAACTCTATTTATAATTTTTTGCCCCCCCTCTCCCCTCCCCCCTTTTCGCCCCTCCTAATAACTTTACACTTTCGAAAATATCCCCATTCGACTTGCAGGCCTTTAAACCTATCTGTACCAATTTTGAACGCCCTAACTGTATTTCTATTTGTTTTTGCCCATAGCCCCCCCATACTGCCCCCCCCCTTCACACCCCTTCTAATAATTTTACAAATTCGAAAATATCCGTAATCGATTTGTAAGTATCGAAAACCTCTATGTACCAACTTTGAACGATCTGACACTATTTTTATTTTTTGCCCCCCCCCCCCCCCACCCACCCACAAAAAAAAAAAAAAAAAAAAAAATCGGAAAAAATCAAAAAATGAGTTTTTGGAAACATTTTCAAGAAGACGCTTGGCGTTTTTTTTTTTTTTTTTTACATCTTTGAGCTATTACTTTTACTCGAAAATCCGTATTTTTCTAAATCATTTATACCCCCTTCTCCCGTTAAAAATCCAAAATTTCAAAATCGCAAGAAACGATTTTTTCGTATTCAAGTCTAGTCTCCCCATCTGTAATTTCTTCACTGTGAAGTTATTTGGAGCCGAGTTATACTTATAAATGTGTTTTTGCCTTATGCGCCCCCGAAAATCATTTATACCCCCTTCCCCCCTTAAAAATCCAAAATCGTCAAAAATGATTTTTTCGTATTCAATTCTAGTCTCCCCATCTGCAATTTCTTCACCGTGAAGAAATTTGGAGCCGAGTTATGCTTATAAAGGTGGTTTTGCCTTCTGCCCCCCCGGGGGGGAACGGGGGGGGGGTATTTCGCAAAATCCCGTCTTAGTCAGCGTCAGGGTCCTAAAATCAACCTGCTCACCAAAAATTGTGACTCTATCTCCCATAGGATCGCCACAACCGTGTTGAGTCAGTGAATCAGTGAGTTTACTCTTTTATATATATAGATTATCGCAGATCGATGGTTCAACTATTCGTTTTAAAGGTAATGACGAGCTCTTTTAAAAGATACTCATCATGAAAATTTACTACCCCCCCCCCCCCTGTCGAGGCTCCTTCATACACAATTTTTTTCCCCAGATGTTGACTATCTCTATTACAAACAATTCTTTTAAATTTTATAATGATTATTAAAAAATTATTCTCTTTATGCACATTTATACAAAATTTTGTCCTATTCCACCATGTTAAAAATTTAGAAAAAGCTGGATGGCAACGCATGCTGTTGGACAATTTTTACCAAAAGTTGATAGGCACTAATTTATGTCAATGTGTAACTACATGCCAATTTGTATGAAATTCTGTGCAGTAGTACTTGAGATACAGTTGCCACAAAATTTTGTCACACACAGTCAGACCGATTTTTTATAGAAATGGTCAAATGGTGTTACAAATGGTGTTACAATTTGGTACTACACCTCTCAAAACGTGTAAATCTATCAAAAACCCGAGGTCTAAAATTTTTACGAATCCAATACTTTCTTCTATTGAATATAGAAGTAAGTAATAAATAGATATATAGAAGAAAGTAATAAATAGATGAACGCAAATAAAGAGTATAAATGTAATAAAAGCACACATATAAAATTTATAATATAGCAACTTTTTATCATTTATTTTGTTTTATTAAATTTTACTTTCTTCTATATTCAATAGAAGAAAGTATCGGATTCGTAAAAATTTTCGACTTCCGGTTTTCAATGGATTTACACGTTTTGAGAGGTTTAGAACACGATTTGACCATTTTTAGAAAATGTCTGTCTGTCTGTTTGTGTGTGTGACAAAAAAATTTTGGTAACTGTATCTCCAGAACTACAGTTCAGAATTACATATAAATTTATTTGTAGATGCATCTTGACCTAAGTTTGTGCCTATCAGCTTTTGGTGTCAACCACTCAACAGGTGGCATTGCTATACAATGATTTCTGCAGTTTCAGGGGTGGCTATATCTCAGGTTCTATAGCGTATAATCAGACAAAACTTGATATGTGAGAAGACCATTATGAGATATTAAGCTGATTCAATTTGAATGCGTATTGGCCAGTAGGTGGCGCTGCTATACAGCGATTTCCGCAATTTAAGAAAATGCTATATCACAGGAACTACTGCACAGAATTGCATATAAATTTGTATATAGGTGCACCTTAACATAAATTGGTGCCTGTCAACTTTTGGTGGCAACCGCTCAACAGGTGGCGCTGCTACGCAGCGACTTCTACAGTTCAAAGTAAGGCTCTATCTCAGGTTCTATTGCGTATCATCAAGCAAAACTTGATACGTGAAAAGGCTATTATGCTGACTCAGTTTCGATTCTTATCCGCCAATAGGTGGCACTGCTATACTGCAAATCTCATCTACTCATTGCTATATCTCAATGTCTATGGCATGTAACTGTACAAAACTTGATATGTGAGATAACCATTATAAAAACATTACATATATTAAGATGTTATTTATAGACGATAAAATTGTCTTTCTTTGGATATTTAGTGTTAGATTTCCCTAAGATGAAAATCATTTCATTCATCATGTTAAATATTTTTAATAATATTTTTAATAAATTATTCGCACTTAGTGAATTTGTACACGAAAATATAGAAGAAAGTCTTGTGGTGGCCATAACATACTAGTTTTAATTTAAGTTTAATTAAAATTTATTTGTTTTTCATTTATTTAATTCTTTTTAAAAGAAAAATCTACATTTTCTTTTATTTAATATATTGATTGGAATCAAATGGCAATATAGTGTAAAGAACGAGGGTTATAAAATACATGGTTCAAAAACTAAAATATTACATGCTGATATACAGTCAATCGCAGTTCTTAAAGAATAACAGATCCACTTGTCGTCGATAAGTACAAAAATTGAAGTGCCTAGGAAAGACCTTTCTGCAGGTAGTGAGAACTTTGACCCGATGTAGTGTTGGCGCAAATGTAGGTGCCGTAGGCAACGGTTACCCGAAGCGAGATCTAGAGCGATTTAAATTATTCTTTTTTGAGTTTTTATTTTTAAGGCAGTATGAAAATGAATAGAAATTGAATTCTTTTGAAAATTCATTTAAATATAGGACCAGGGAAGTGGGCATAGCCTGCTAGTATAAGAATAATTGTATTATAAATTTGCAATTTTTATTACAATTTAGAAATATAGGTAAAGACAAATAATTTATTTATTTATATTTTGATTCTATGGAATCTTTTTTTTTTCTCTCTCTGCCTGTGTGTGTGTGTGTGTTTAAGAATAAATATTATTGGGTTAAAAGAATTTAGGTACTTATCTTCAAGACCTTTCCTTATCTCGTTAGATTCCATTTCTAAAATAACAACACTGAAGTAAGTTCTATCATGATCGTAATATTTCAATTTATTTATTTTTAATTTTCTACCAATTGTTATTTCTTAGTTTATCAATTTATAATAAAAAATTTGTCATCATGATAATTTCTGAAATATTGAATTAATTTAATCAAATTTGGACTTGTAAAACTGAAAGTAAAAATTAATAATTAAAACAACCGAAAAAAAGAAAAAAATGTTTAAATTAATATTTTCTAGTAATTTTCAATTTGCTTGAAGGTGCAATATTTGGAATTCGGCTGAATTTAAAAATGAATTGGCCAGCAAGTAATTAAAAAGAATGTCTACTATTTATTCAGTTTTACGGACGTTTTTTTTTTATTTATTTATTTATTTTTAAATATAAATATATTCATATTAACTTTTGTGCTTGTATTTATTATTTAAGTAAATAATAATAATAATAAACTAAGTCTTATCCTATTAAAAATTTTAACAGTTGTGCCTGAGTAGACCATTTTGGTAATTAAGAAAAAATAATTTAGTGCCATGGACGCCTGTTTTTCACATTCTAATTTCTATCTCCGGGTTTAGCCTATTTATTCCCAATCTTTTCTGCATTTTAGCTTCTATAAAGCTAATTAGCTATATAATATAATAATTAGCTTCTTTTTTTTTATAAGTTTTTTAGGATTATTGCCTTCAAACTTCTTACAGATGTTCAACATTCTTAAATGCACTTGAAAAATTTTTGTTATGCATGTTTTCGCCGACACAATGTCAGCGAAACAGGTATTGAACCGATAACGATGGTTTTCCCTTTTTGGGGGAATTTGTCAACGAAAGGGGGTAGGAAATTTTAGTGTCGGCGAAACGGGGGTATAACCCTTTTAGTTCCCCATCATACTATAGGTATGGGGAACTTAGGTAATCGTGAAAAATTTCGACCTCGTTTTTTTTTTTTTTTTACTTTTTTATACGTTTTCAGGTGTGAGGAATCCGAAAATGACAAAATTTGTATGGTGTCTGTCTGTAGGGTGTCTGTTAGTGTGTCAGTCCGTTAGTGTGTCAGTGTGTTAGTCCGTTAGTTTGTTAGTCTGTTTACACGATATCTCACGAACAAATGATCGCAGAGAGGTCAGATCAGTTTTAAAATATTACTTTCGATGCTGGCAAGAACCCTATTCATTTGGAACATTCGAATTAAAAAACTTCGTAAGTTATTAGAAATTTACGATTTTCTTAACATAGGAGAATAGGACAAAAGTTCACTTAAACGTGCATTAAATGGAAACTTTTTATTGTAAAAATATCAGACCAGTTTTAAAATATCAGTTTTGATGCCGGAATGAACATCAGTAACTATAAATATGCTATTTTAAAAATTTCGCAAGTTATTGGAAATTTACGAATTTCTTAACATGGTAGTATAGGGCAAAATTTCACATAAACATCAATTTTGAGAGAGATTTTCATCGTAAAGATGCCAGACTACTTTTGAAATATTATTTAAGACACTGGCATGAATATTAATGACTATGAATTTTCGAATATTAAAATTTTGTAAGTTATTGGAAATTTACGAATTTCTTAACATGGCAGAATAGAGCAAAATCTCACATAAACGTCAATCTTGAGGGATATTTTCATCGTAAAGATGTCACACCACTTTCGAAATACTATTTAGGATACTGGCATGAATATCATAGACTACGATTTTTTCAATTTAAAAAATTCGTAAGTTATTTAGAATTTACGCTTTACTTAACATGTCAGAATATGGCAAAATTGAGCATAAACTTCCATTTTGAGGATCATAAATACATTAGACAACTTCAAAATAACATTTATGATATTTGTTTGAACATGATTGAATACAAATATTCTAATAGGAAATTTTCATAAATTATTCGTAATTTACGATTTTATCAACATATCGAAATTGTAAATTTTTCATATAAATATGAATTTTGAGGATTATTGCATTGGAAACAGTAGCATGAAAACTAAACAACGGAATCAATCCTGATAAAATAAATTAATAGATTAGAATGAGATAAATATATCGAAGTGAACGGTGGATAGCCTATTAGGCGGGGATTTCATTCTGTCACTGTATCAAGCTTTGATCATATTTATTTCTTTTAACATGATTATAATATGTCTTGCACTAGAAATTTATGAGAACATAAATATGATGGGGAACTGAGCAGAGTCACCTATGCCAACTAGTTTATGAAAATCACAATGAGTGTTATATATATAATCACAATGAGTGTTATATAATGAAAATCACAATGAGCGTTATGGGTGGGGGGGTCCCAGAAAAAAAATGGTAAACGGAAAAAATGGTAACGTAAAAAATCCTTGAACATCAGAAACTTCCTATAAATATAGTAATAAATATCATTTTTGTATATATGTCTTTTCGTATATATATTAGTAGAGGAAAATTCATGTTAGACCAATTTTCGATCTTTTGAACACAGCATCCACCCATTTCCACACCTTCAAATAAAAAAAGAAATGATTTTTCTACTTTCTTACTGCTTTGTATATCCCCTCCTTGCCCTGCCCTCCAAATATTTGTTCACTTATTTTAACTTATTGTTTTTACTAATTGAGGGGAAAGGGATTTTAGCATATATTCCATAAACACAGCAAACTTTTAGAAAATTATTACATTTTAAAAACAGTAAATATTAATTTTCTTTTGTATAGATTACTGTAATCAATATTAAATTTATTAACATTTACTATAAAAAAAATAATCTAATAATATTTTTGTTTTGTTTTCAAAGTAGAAAGTATTGGATTCGTAAAAAGTTCCTACTTCCAGGTTGCCAACTGAATTACAGATTTTGAGATGACGTGACCATAATTTCATCATTAAAACTAGTATGAGGTGTTCACCACAAATCTTTCTTCTACAGTTTCCTATACAGTTTCACTCACTACAAATTATTTATAAAAATTTTTCCATGATGAATGTTGACTATTTTCCTCCCAGAGAAGTATAACATTAATTGTCGAAAAAAGTCAATTTTCCACAAGGTATATATATAATGTATATATATAATATATATATATATATATATATATGTATATATATACATATATGTATATATATATATATATATATTCTTAAAAATGAAAAACATCAATAATTTTTTATTTAATTATTACAGATCTATAATTCAATCATCGTTTTTAAAGGTATTCACGAGTTCTTTTGAAAGATACCCATATTTAAAATTTACACACTCCAAAGGTTTCCCTGAGTGATGTAGGAGTGTGGGGGGGGGGGGGGGTAAATGATGCCCGTGCACATGCAAAAACTTTTCCTGGTTGAATATTGCTATCATAAATATATTTATTTATTATTTTTTTTTCATAATGAAAAGTTAGAAACAAATTTCCTTATTAATGTACGTTTATACAAAATTTTGTCTTATACAGCTATATTAAATAAAAAAATTAATAAATAAAAAATGTTTCAGCGTCACCTTTTGTGCAGTTTATCCCCAAATGTAATCAACTTTGATTTATGTCTAGGTCCAATAATATATAAAATTTGATTAAATTCCGTCCATCGTACCTATAGAGGGAAAGCCATTCAAGGGTCTTTCTAAGGTGTTTTAAGCATATTTACGCGAGTTTCAGAGAATAACATGGAAAACTCCTAATGGCTAGGTCGATGAATGTGAGCTGAGATCAAATCCTGCATTCTTCATTTACCAGATTTTAGTGCAGAACTCCTCGGCCACTGGTGCTGCCAGGGAGGTAGAGGGAAAGAAAGAGATTGTTTTTATATCACTTTCTTCTGACCCTCTTTTACATTTAGAGTGTTTTTCCACATAGCCTGATGATAATTATATAAAACTATATCAGTCAAACAAATATATAAAGCACCCCCCCCTCCCCCAACCTCCAATTCTTTATTACATATCTAACAATCTCTTTCTTTTTTCTTTCTTTCTTTCTACACAATGTTTCATTTAAACAGGGGAAAAAAAAATTGCAAAATATATTTTTTATAGTCCTTGTCAGCCTTACCTCTTAAACCTCACTTTGGAGCGATTTTTCTTATTTCGTTAAAATTAGTAAAATTTAATATAAAATAAAGATCATTCTTTTCCATTCTGCCTATCCAGCCCTATCTCTCCTAAATATATTTAGCCCATAATGAACTTTATCTTTCAGAATTAGTAAGTAATAATTGCACGTACACAGTTTGATAGAAATCGCAAAATAAAGTAAAAAAAAAAAAAAAAAAATCATTTCTTACCTGCTTCTCCTCAAGACCCTTCCATATAAATTTAGTTATCACAATGTATTTTGTAAATTACTATGTAAAAATTATACAAAATTTGATTGAAATTAAAAAAAAAAAAAAAAAAAAAAAAACACTTTTTCTATCAGATAATAATTATTATAATATACAAAGTTTCTTTAAAATCATTAATAAGTCATATGAAAGTCCCCCCCCCTCCTTTTTTTTTTTTTTTTTTTTTTTTTTTTTGGCCTATGCTCTCTTAAACCCAGATATATAAAACAGATACTAAACTTTTTCATTATTTTGAAAAGTTTTTTAGAAATCGGAAACAGGTAGTGAACTCTGAGAAAGGAATCTTTTTACACTATGTTTATGGGAAAGAAATGTTATTAAAAGACTATGTAAAAATACATCTCCTTAAAAAATTAAATAATTTTCCTATTCTGTCATTTTCCATCATTATTTACAATTGTTCTCGTCTCAGTCAAACTCATTAATATTTTATAGGCGTATCAAAGCCGTTTGAAAGTTTCAGATTCGTTTCACCCGTCCAAAACTTTTAATTAAATAATGATGATGATGATTATTATTTTTTTTTTCCCTTCGCTTTCCTTTAGAGGATTTTTATGATTATCGTTTTATTTAGCATATTGAGAATTATAAATGATATTGAATGAAAACATTCTTGACACATCCCTTTGTTTTAAAATATTTTCCTGCAATAGGCAATTTTATAAATTTGCACAATAAATTATTATACACGTTTCAAATATTAAGAAAACACTTTCAATACAGTGACGCAATTATGAACAAATATAACTGAAAAATATATCTTAAAACAGTTTTTGCTAATTTTTCTAATTATATATATATATATATATATATATATATATATATATATATAATTAGATATATATATATACATATATACATATACATATATTGAAAACCCTTTTTGCATAATATGAAACCAAGTATCACATGAAGAACTATAAAAAAATGAATGAAGTTGACGAAAAGAAAAAATAAGCAACCTGAAATTCAAGCATACAAATTCATTACATTTTCAAGTGCATTGAATTACATTTTCAAGTGCATTGTAAATGCTAAAAATTTACAGCAGGCAATGCCCGAGGTCACCTAAAAGACTTAAAAATAATTGCAAACAATATGTGGAAAAACAACTTAGAAACAAACTTATGAAGGGGAAAAAACAAAAAAAGAAACAGAAAGACATTGTGAATATAAATATTATTTAATATTAGTATTAATTACTATTATTAAATGAAGTGGTATATTACTTAACGGAAATATTGATATCTTTAAAATAACCCAACTCATTTCTAAATATTAGGCATATCCAACTGAAAATGGTTGTTGTTCAGTAACTACTTCTATAGTAGAAAATTTTGTATTTTTCTCTGCTTAATTATATTTATTGATTATCAGTCTAAATGTTTGCTGTTTAATTTATCGCAATATTAACGGTTTAAAAAGTTTAATGTAGTCTCTTACATTAATATTGTATCGTGCATAATACTATTAAATTATTTTTACTTCAGTAAATGAAAATAAAAATAGTTGATGTTGGGTAATTTTTTTTCTCCCCATCTTAAATGTCTTTAAATTCATTTTCGTAATCTTTGAGTTTTTGATTAAGTGATAGTGATTTTACATGATCTCATATATTGCTGTCTCAGATACAACTCAGATGTTATTACCCTGTTGCTGTAATTGTCTTTAATAAAGACAGAGCAGTTTTTGAATATTACAATATTAGTTTTCAGTATTAGTTTTCAGTATTAATTTTTGTGTCAATTTTTTCAGTATCTTTTGTTGTATAATGCTTCATTTCCATATGTAATTATTTATTCATGAATTCAGTCTTCCTTCCTGGTATTTAATACTTATTTATAATGATATGTTATTATTATTATATCTGGAAACTGTTTCAAACATTTCAAAGGAAGAAATAAAAATATTAGATGAATAAATGAATATATGTATATTTCATTCTGAAAACTAATTTGAAATGAAGTATAAAAAGAACTTTATTATTAATATACGACATGTAAAATTTATGGATGTAAATAATGATTTCAGCTTTAAAATGATGGTTATAAATGTAGTTGATACGTAATACAAGTTTAAATTAATATCACTGTATTTATTTATTTTTTATTTTTAAGTATGAAGATTTTAATATAATAGTTAAAGTATAGTATCAATTTGAAAATAATTTTAATGGGTGTTTTTAAATATTATAAAATCTTACTTAATACAATTGTTGAAATCTTTAAAATTACTCAACTTGTAAATAGTCTCAAATCTTCTTTTAAACCAAAAGATCGAGTTTTTTATATTATAGCCAAGAGATTACTAAGTTAATTAATCAAATCTTTCGAGTATTTCTCGTTTTGTTTTGTTTTTCTTGCGTATTATCATTATTATTATTCATTTTACTGATGTAGACAATTTTAAATTAAATTAAACGAAAACATGTATAAAACATGTATAAACAAGAAAAGGGGTGAAATTGCTTTTGAAATTACGACATTTTTTTCTTTCTTTTTTCCAGATTTCAGGATATTTTCCCCTCGTTGTGTATACACAGAAAAAGATAATTTTTCGAAGGGGGTTTATCAATGAGTTTGGAATTTGACCTTGGCCACTTTTTGATTTGTCCGACAAACATCTGTTGCAACACTAGTAGGGTTGAGGCGGGAGGAGAAAAAATATTATCTTGAGGAACGATGTAATACTGTAAATGACAAATACTTCACATGTACCCACTCGGGAAAAAAAAAAAAAGTATACAATATTAAATACAATGAAGCATCTTTTATGCATTTTTCAAGGGACCTTTCGTAAAGAAACAAATAAATAAATAAATAAATTAAATAAATAAATAAAAGTTGTACAACCTACATTTTTTTTTAAACACACTATTACATAATAAAGAGAGATATAAAAAATCTAATACATTGCATGGTTTTCTTTTCATCTGTTCGCTAAAAAATAATTTTCAAATAAAATTTTAAACAACTTAAAAAAGATAAAATAAAAATAGTAATTTTTTATTGATAAATTGCTATTTTATACACACATAGATGTTAAAAATATAGAAAACCGGAAGAAAAAAAATTATACCTTTAATTCGAATTTAAACTCCGTTGATTGTCATTTATTCATTAAAACCTATCTTCATTAAATTAATATATTATTCTCTTGATTGAATATGTATAAACAACAGTTAATTATATTATTCTTAAAGATTTTAACGTTTGGGAAAGGGATGTTGGCCATGCTGACTATGATGCAAAGCATAATTTATCGAATTTAATTCAAAAAATATTTCCTCGTACGTCGAACGACATAAAATATTTCCTGAGAGTTTCAACATTATTTATATTAATTTCCCTTCGAAAGATGAGTAAATTAATTTCTTGGTATCGTCTTCATCGCTAGAAATAGCTTTAAAAATTTTTTCGACTATTTCATCAATCGTATATAATTTGGATAAATAAAAATGAGAAAAAATATGGCTGTGTGCTTCAATATTTTTTTTTTGCCGACTGTACGTAATTACCCTTTCGAAACCGTACAGTGCCGTGTACCTCTCCTTTTATTTGACTGGCCATTTTACTATACATGTAAAAAAAAAAAAAAAAAGAGAAAAAAAAAGAAAAAAAATTAAGTTTAATTCACGTGAAAATAAATAACTTAATGTTATAATTCGAAATGTTATAATTTGAAAAATTACAAATTTTGAACATGTGAGGAAATTTTCAAAATTAAAATCAAAAGTTGGGCAGGGTAGGGTGGGGTGGGGTGGGGGGTGGGGGGGTGGAGTACTTGAAAGTATTGTTAGAGAAATTTTAAAACTGGTCTGGCCATATTTTACGACTATTCGTGTTTGAGATATTTTCTATACAGTATAACTAACTAACAAATTGACAAAGCTACCGACGAATACAATATCGATTTTGTAAATTTTTTTTTATTTCCTTATGCTTCAAAACTTTTAAAAACGTCCAAAACCGAAGTCGAATATTTTCACGAATATGATTTCCCCGTAATATGACGGGGAACTAAGACTTATGTTCTCGTTGCAAATTATTAAGAAATAATAAGAAAGAAAGAAAGAAAATAAATAAATACAAAAGTAAAATAAATATAAAGTAAAATAAAATAAAATATAAATAAGTTTACCAATCAGTTACACATAAAAAAGAATTGCACCACTGTTGAATTTTATTATTCTATATGATTTCAGTAATTCAAAATGAATTAAGTTTAGATAGCTGTTTTATAATCTTAAAATTGAAATTGTAAAATATTCGTCAATGGCCGGTAAATCCTTTTAGCTTACTCACCATTTTTTGTTATTATTGCAATATTATTATTTTGCTATTATTGTTCCGCTTTAGCGGGACGGACAAAATCCCCTCGGACACAATCCCCTCCGGACAATATCCATCCCGGACAAGATCCACTCCGGACAAAGTCTCATGCGGGCAAAATCCATTCCGGACAAAAGACCCACATGTTTGAAAAGCTTAAAATACACTTCAAATCAAAGGTTTTTGCAACATATTTACAAATTATATTCAAAAATGTATTAAATACATTCAAGGGAACATCCTCACTTAAAAAAAAAAAAAAGAGTGTGTGTGTGGGGGGGGGGGGTGGGGAGCAAAATGTCGTATCTTTATGTCCCTTTATATCTTAATGAAATGTCTTACTTTAAAGTGCAAAAACAGCAACACCTGAAATTCAATTTAAATAATCTGGTGTGTCACTCACACGACTTTCTCTTACCCTGAAATTTAATACTATAAATATAGGTTGGAGATTAAGTGGTAAGATAACCATGTTATGTAAACCTATGTTAAACAAATCAAATTAGGCTTCGGTAGAGTTTCATATGATAATTAATTCTGTGTGAGGGGGGCGATAATTTAAAAAATAATTTATTAAAATTATTATTTGAAAAAATTATCTTTTATGATAATGCAGACGATTTCCATATTATAGAAGTAGTGTAACACTAAATATCCAAAAAAAAAAAAAGTCCATTTTATTCTCAATATTTAAAAAAAAAAAAAAAAAAAAAAAAAAAATACGATTTTTTTTCCCAAGTTTTTTTTTCGTTAAAAGTGAAAAAAATCGATAACTTTGTTTTAAACTAGTGGATCTGCAGATCAGGAGACTCAACGTCCTATTTGCATCAGACATTTTTCAATAGGTCATTTTTATTTATTTCTTATTATATAATAGTATATATTGATTCGATCGACTTATTACCATAATCAGATACATTCCTGAGGGGGGCTGCCGCCCCCCTCAACCCCCGCTGTATCTCTCTTTCTATACCTATTTGTATATCGTATACAGTATTACGGAATTGTAAATAATTGCATTTATTTTTGTATAAATTTTTTGAAAGAGGCTTAGTAAGTCGATAAAATGCTAATTTTGTGCATATCTAGTCGTTTTAGCGTTAAAATAGCCTAATTTTCCTTTAAAAACGAATTGAAAAGCTCCAATAAGGGAAGAAATGGTTTTGGCGTCAAATTTGACGACTGTTTCCCTCCTTGGCGATTTTTTTGACGACCTTGGCGAGAAAATCCTTATTAGGGATATACCAAATATGGAAGCTCTAATCTCATTGGCTGATGAGATACGAAAATTTTCCAGAACAGTCTGTGTTCGATAGAATAGTATAAAAGGAGCATTTTTTTAGCCAAGGCTTCCAATCTCAGATCTGTGTCGGTTTCGACAAATGCTTGCTTTGCTTTGAGCCTCTTTGAATGAGACTTGCTTTATGTGTTATTGCTAAACAGTTTGTACTGTTGTTTTGCTGTTAACGGCTGTTGTTTAAGCTATGTTTACTGGTTGAATTGAAGCTTATACTTGGTTTATAGACCTGTATTCTTCTGGAACTTTCTGTGAATAAATCACTGAATTTTTGCAAGTTTCGCCTTTCTTTCTCGGACAACTTGCAAACCCCCAAGTTTGCAACAATATGCATTCTTATTAAACGACGGTCTTGTATTATTTCCCGGAAATTCATAAATACCGAATTTCATACAAAAAAAATTACATAGCATATCGGAAATATTTTGCGTAACCTTTAAACTAATTTTCAATTCTATGCCCACAATTTTCAACATGAAAACAGGCTTTTAAAATTCTAATAAAATTTCATTATATTTGATGGGGTGTAACCATGTTAAAATACACTTTTAAGAAATACCGACTGTACACCATAAAAGTACGAAATTCCTTTATTATCCCGGAAAAGTAGCCACAGTCATTATAAACGCCAATAATAAGAATAAATCTAATTAATTATAACTCATTAATCTTTCAAACTTATTTGACATCATTTGGATGATTACAGTACATACTCGGAATTATTTTGTGTGGTCCCATAAATTATTTAGTCTATACATAACCTTTTTTTAGAGTAAACATGATTTTAAGCATCTTTATAATGTATGTTAACTTTATTAAGTTCAATTCAGCATAAACGCATTAAAGTGCGCGCTTAAATTAAAAATTCGTCCATAGGCTCTAATGTTACGAAATTCTTTCGTGTGTCTTTGTAAACGAACCATAAACATTGTATACACCAGTAAAAACTATTCAGCTTATTTTGCGTTTAAAATTAATAACTGTTCCAAATTTAACATCGTTTGGATGACTAAGTGACACTGTCAGAACACTTTTGTAAGGTCCTGTACATTAATTAGAAAGCTTAAGAGCACATATTTTCTTCAAGCAACATAAGTTTAAGCATCTTACTCACGTACTCTAGTTTCATTTTCTTCATTGCAAAGTAAGGATATTAAAATGCGTTTAAACGAAATTCACCCCATACGCCGTAATGTTAAGAATTTTGGCGTGTCCCTGTACCACAGTTTATAAAAAATATAGCAATGAAAATTATACAGCTACTTATATGGAAAGCTGGAATGTGTGCGCCAATTTGCAAGTCAATCGAAGGATTTTTGCGGCCGCTATTGCGGTACATACAAATTCTTCCCATAGGCCGTAAGGATGAGAAAAATTTTGGCGTGTCCCTGTACACGAACAACAAAGGGAATACACACCTAACACTATACAGCTAATTCCGTTGGGCTCGTGAATATGTGTACCAAATTGCAAGTCTATAGCGTTATTTTTGGGGCCGCTATCGCGGTATATACAAATTCTTCACATAGATCGTAATGATAAAAAAAACTTTTGCGTGTCCCTGTACGCGAACTACAAATGGAATGCACACCCAAAACTATACAGCTAATTTCGTGGGGATCATGAACATGTGTACAAAGTTTCAAGTCAATAGCGTGGTTTTTACTGCCGCTATCGCACGACAGACAGACAGACAGACGGACGGACCGACGGAACCCAAAATCCTTTTGAGTCTCAACAGAGGGCCTCCACTGACGTTTCGGCAAAAATTGAAGTCAATAGCTTGATTTCTGCGGCGGCTATCGCGGTACATACAGATTCTTCCCATAGGCCGTAATGATAGAAAATCTTTGGCGTGTCCATGTACACGAAATACAAATGGAATACACACGTAAAACTATACAGCTGATTCCGTTGGGCTTATGAACATGTGTACCAAATTGCAAGTCGAAAGCGTGATTTTTGTGGCTGCTATCGCGGTACATACAAATTCCTCCCATAGGCCGTAATGATAAGAAAAACTTTGGCGTTATCCCTGTACACGAATTACAAATGGAATACACACCCAAAACTATACAGCTGATTTCGTGGGGCACATGAACACGTGTACCAAATTGCAAGTCAATAGCGTGATTTTTGTGGCCGCTATCGTGATACATACAAATTCCTCCCATAGGACGTAATGATAAGAAAAACTTTGGCGTGTCCCTGTATACGAACTACAAATGGAGTACATACCAAAAACTATACAGCTGATTTCGTGGGGCTCATGAACACGTGTACCAAATTTCAAGTCAATAGCGTGATTTTTGTGGCCGCTATCGTGATACATACAAATTCCTCCCATAGGCCGTAATGATAAGAAAAACTTTGGCGTGTCCCTGTATACGAACTACAAATGGAGTACGTACCAAAAACTATACAGCTGATTTCGTGGGGCTCATGAACACGTGTACCAAATTTCAAGTCAATAGCGCTATTTTTGCGGCCGCTATCGCGCGACAGACAAACAAACAGACAGACAGACAGACACAGCCCAAAACCGTTTTGAGTCTCAACAGAGGGCCTCCACTGACGTTTCGGCAATTATCGCAGATCGATGGTTCAACTATTCGTTTTAAAGGTATTGGCGAGCTCTTTTGAAAGATACCCATCATGAAAATTTACTCCCCTCAAGGGGGGACTTCCCCCCAGGGGGGGAGGCGAGGCTCCTACATACACAATTTTTTTTTCCCCAGTTAACTATCTCTATTACAAAAAATATATATTCGTTTCATTTGGTTTAGTGCAGTCTATAGACGTTAAACTCTACTTACCAGCAATTTCCCCCATAGACGTAATGTATTACAATTCTCTTGATTGTCCCTGTACACGAACCATTTGTTTGATCTTAACGAAAAGCTTACTGTAGCATCCCTATATGATACACATTTAGAATACCAAGTTTGAACTTTCTGCCATAATTTGTTTTTGAGATATGCTGATAACAGACAGACACACAGACAGACATACAGACAGACACATAGACAGACACACAGACATACACACAGACCATTTGTTAAAAACATGATTTTCGTATTCAGGGGACCTCAAAGCGTGTAAATATAACAAATCTCGCGTTCGAAAATTTGAGCCAAAAACAATACTTTCTCGTCCTTATGGGTAAGAGAAATTAAAAACTGATTTATTAAATCTCTTATGAGGAAAAAAATAAAACAAAATAAATAAATAAGTAAAACTAAAATAAAATAAAATAAAATAAATAAAGGATATCTCCCTAAGTTTTTTGCTTTAAAAAATAATAAATAAAAATACAAAAAATAAAAAATAAAAAATAAATAAATGTATATATAAATATATAAAATAAAATAATCAAGAGGTAAGAAACAACCGAAAAAGTGATGTGTGTCGTTGGAGAGATGAAGTATGTCCTCCTCATGTTTTTCAGTGACGATTGGTTTAAGACAACATTTAGGGGGGGGGGGGGGGTAGCAAATTAACCACAATCAATAATATTTGGGATCACCCTTTATCGTTAACTGAACGAAGTGACCTATAACTTTAGGATATGTTAATACAGACCCCGTAATATTTGTGAACGAATTTGTGTGACGATAGCATGTTAAACAAAGGAGATATAAGCAATTACTTTGAAGCTCAAAAAAAAAAAAAAAAAAAAAAAAAAAAGAAGAAAAATAAGAAACATAATACAATGAAACTTGAATAATTCGAAATTCTGGATAATTCGAACATTTTACTTGGTCCCTTGAATTTTAGGTTAAAATAATGTTGAAAAATCGTGGATAATTCTATCTAATTCTATTTTGGATAATTTAAATTTTTCATACGATTACCTTTAAAATATTTCACTAAAATTTGTTCCCAAAATTTTTCTCAGCTAAAGTGCATTACATAGTCTTTCAAAAGAAGGATAAGGAAATACAAGAGAAGCCCCGACGCTAGTGCATCAGAAGATATGGTCCATATACATGAACTTCGAGGTTTTTTAAATTGAAAGTCATGTCTAAGGTAGTAGATTCTATTTTTTGTATCAAGTGATATGCTATGACACAAAGATTGTACTTAAAGAAGAAAAAAAAAATATTTGACTATTTTTTAAACAGTGTTGAATAATTAAGCTCGTAAAAAATATTGATTTCATGGGGGGAGGTGGGGATGTAGCAGTTTTCTTAGAAATAAAGTTTATGTGTTAAATCTTTGATCATAAAGTTTAATTTTTTAATATATCTCTTTTTTTGACAAAATAGTATATGTAATTTGAATTTTTGGATATTTCGAATTTTTCTCTGGTTCCTTCAACTTCGAATTGACCAAGTTCTACTGTACCACTAAAAGTTATTAAAAAGCTGTATTTCATTTATGAAGACGACCGAAATTCATTTCCGGTGACTTTTTTTCCGCTTACCCTACTTAATACTATTGTTTCGGTTTTTAATAGAAATATTTGTTTTAAAATACTTTTAATATTAAAAGTTTATTAATTATTACTATCTTTTACATACTAGGGGGCTCTGCCCCTGCTCGCTCCGCTCACCAACCCCCGAGGGAGGTTTCTCCTCCCCCCGACTCCTTTACTCATTAACACATGCTGAGCTCTGCCCGCCTATTCGCTTCTTTCTTTCACTGAAAAGGAATATTAATAGTGCATATTACAAGACAAAAGGAGAAAATTATTATGGAAATCCTCATATTCAATGTCAAATTGAAATATATAATATTTGTATATTTTTTAAATAGAAAGAAATTCATGATATATAGACCGTTTTGCATTACAACTTTAGTATATGACGCTTTTTATTTATTTTTTTACAACCTTAGATCCGGACCGCGGTACCCCTTCGTAATTGGAAGATTGCGGGTTCGATTCGCGAGCCGGCCAAAGACCGTCGTGTACACTAATCGTGGCTGGTGCACATAAAATCTGTCGTGACCGCGAAGACCTCCATGTTCCCACCCACACTATACCTCTGGGGATCACCAAAGCGGGGGGGGGGGATCCCTTGCGGGAAGGATCAAAATTTTGATGGCATGTGACCGCCTACGTACAACCAAGGATCATATTTTAATTTTCCCGTGTAAAATGACTTCATGGTAGAAGAACAACGTTACTGGGAGAAACTTTCTTCAAAATGGCAAATAGAGTACCTTTATAAACTTGTCGTTTTTAGTTAATAACTTCTTTAATTAAAATGATAGAAATTTCTAAGCAGCTGAAATGTCTTACTTTGAGTATTCGGAACACATTGATACCTTTCATTACGCGAAGGACTCTGCCCTCCGCTAGAAGATGCTGTCGCAGACAAAAAAATTTGACGCCAGTGACAGTAACTTTTTTTTTTAATATATAGAGATAAAGGAAAGCTGTTTAAAAATTATTTAATAAAATATTCTAATTAAAGAAAACAAATTTATTTATTTAAAACATAATTTTTAATAACTAATTTTGTTGAGATTGCTTAATTATTATAGTCTGCACTTTTAATTATAAACTTTTAATCAATTTAGACTTTTAAATATTTCAGTTCAAGCGGTTCTGCTATCAAAGCTGGAAGACTAAAAGTTCTGGGTTTGATCCCAGGTCGCGCTCGTTGATTTGCCGTTCGGAGTTTTCTATGGTTTTTTCCGAAACCCGCGTGAATACAGTCTGGGGCCTCTTAGTAAGTAAACCTCTCCCCCCCACCCACCGGAAAGGCATTTCCCCCCACGCGTAGGACTCTCGTGTTGTCAATCGGCCCTAACACCTACACCACGAAGATATTTTTAATATAAACACAACACAGCTTCAATAACAGCTGTCAACAGAAAATCCACAGTACAAACTGTATAGCATTAACCATAGATCCGTTGAACTTTTTCGATAGTGATTGTATCAGTACTGATTATTTCATTTTCTTTTCTTTTTCTTTGAAAAAAAAAAAAAAATATTTTGGTGAAATTCTGGCAAAAGCAAGATTTAGTTTAGGACGGAGGGAGATTTTTTTTTTTTTTTTTTTTCTCCAAGTTATAACATCGCTTTCAAATTATTCAATTCTATTTCCGATAAATTTTCGATTTCGATAATTGTCCAACTATCGTAAAACTGGTATCGTAAAAATCCGCAGATTGAGTGGTCCTCTGTCCTTTAAAAAAAAAAAAAAAAACTTTAGATTTATAAGAATTTATCTTCATGGGGGTAACAAAATGAAATGTATTTCTGTCTGAACATGGTATAAAAATGTCACTTACGGCTGGGTTGCAATTTTTTTAAAGTATCAGTAAGTGCTACATATATTTCTTTAGTAGGAGGAAAGGGCAGCAAGAAAGTAGATGATTCTTTGTCTATCACTATGTTACTTATTTTCATATTGGGTTTAATTTCTTTCGAGAGTGAACAAGAAGACCACTTTTCACTTTACAACTAATTCAATTATTTTTAAATTTTCTAAATATAAAACTTATGAAACTATCAAATAATGTATCACATTCAACATTATTATTATTATTATTTTGTACATTATTAATTAAAAAAAGAAAATTTAATTTTAAAATTCAGTACGCAAACGGTAATTCTAAATTTTTACACATGTCAGATCTATCACGTTATATTTATTAAAAATTTAAAACTTAGAGTCTTGTTTATATAGTTTAATATTTCTGAACTTCAAATGCGTTTCAATTGAGTGATATGATGATCAATTAAGTGATATGACTCAACTGAGAGCAATTGAGTGATAAAAATGAATAACTTAAATCGTGTATGTTATTTGTCATGTCTTTCACGCTATATTATTTCCTTATTAAGTGTGAATTATTTTTCTTAAATTAAAAATTCTGTATTATTTATAAGAAAGACATGCAGATACACTAGCACACCAAAATCCATAAAGGTAAATAAATATTTAGTAATTCAAATTGGACAAGAATACAATTTAAAGTCTAGTCCGTCACAAATAAAATTAATAACAACTGCGATTTAAATTCTTAAAATTAAGGATTTACTGAATGAAAGTTTTCTCTCTCATCTTTTCTATTTATTTAAATTTAATTAAAAAATATATTAGCTCCAACAGTTCTGAGAAGGTTTTCTCTCAAAGCTGGTTGACGTGAGGTTCTATGCTCGATTCCAGTTCGCGCTCGTCGGCTTTTCCGTTTGGAGTTTTCTGTAGTTTTCTCCGAAAATGACATAAATACTAGTTAAACCACTTAGAAAGACCTCGCGGAAGGCACTTTCCTTGACCTGTTGTGGGATTTTCTCCAAACTTTGATAGATACAACTATATTTAAATTGATAGGGAATTCTGTGTCCTGAGTTATAGTCGCCACAAATTTTTGTCACACACACACAGAACTTCCTGAAAAAAAAAAAAAAAATGCGTATTTGAAGCATTTATTCTATTTGAAATATTTTAATAAAACTTTAAGAAAGACGCAGTACACTGATAATTATGTTTTTGTAGGTATCTGCGTGTGTATGCGTAAGGGGGAGGGGGGGGGTTTGTAAGCAAAGAATGATTTCATTAAAAAATGTTATTGTTATCAGTAAAGCTAAATACATTATTAGGTTCTGGGACGTCGAGTGATACAAAATATCGACATTGAGAAAGTAATAGCTTCTTATATTTTCATCCATTATTTAGTAAAATGTGAAGGGATGGGGCACAGCATAAATAATAATAATAATAATAATTTATATTATAGAAAACATTTCTAAAAAAAAAAAAAAAATAGGTATATACATATATATATATATATATATATATATCATGTGGAAATCAGATGTAATTTTTCACTACTTTCTCAATTAATTTCCCAATCCATTTCCATGAGCTTGATTAGTAGGGGGCATAAATTATTTCAAATTCAATTCCTTTTTCTTAAATAATTTTACCGAAATATGCTTTTGTCCTGAAGGGATTTCGTCCGGGTGGATTTTGTCCAGAGTTGATTTTGTCCGGAGTGGAATTTGTCCGGGGTGGATTTTGACAGGAGGGGATTTTGTCCTGGACCCCGCTTTGGGATTATTATATAACTGTGGTTCACAGCTGAAAAGCGGAACTATTTTACAGCTAGAAAAAAAAAAAAAAAAAAAGAAGAAGAAGAAGAGAAAAGAAAGAAAGAAAAAGCGTTTAATCTCAGCTAAATATTAAAATGTGTGAAATCTTTTTATATTTGGGTTAAATAAGCAATTATTTTACAGTAACTAACAAAAATTGGACGTTTTTCAGAGTTAATTTCTGAATCACATCACTTTATCAAAAGTGAACAAAGTTCTTGCTTTTATGTCTGATTGCAATAATTAGTGATATCCTCCCTTTCGTAACTGCATGATCATATCACTTACGTTTGACTTATTTTGTTTGATCCATTTTTTGCTATTAGTATATTACTGTGGTTCACGGCTGAAAAGAGGAACTATTTCACAGCTAGCTAAAATTAACAAAAAATAATAATAATAATAATAATAATAATAATAATAATAATATTTAGCTGCGATTAAATGGTTTCAATGTACTAAATGGTTTCAAATGGTATTAAATGTATGAAATATTTTTATATTTGGATTAAAAAAGCAATTATTTTGGACAAAAATTGAGCGTTTTTCAGAGCTAATTTCTGAAACCGATATTATAGATGCTAAAACGAGCCTCTTGTATTCCCATTTATTTCAGTAGTTTTTAAATAAATTTGATTCTTCGATAATTTAGACACCACTCTAGAATTCTAATAGGGGTTTCTAGAACTTGCTTTCAAAGGACACTAGAATTTATAAGGATGACATGAAGCTATTTTTACTAGAGCCATAATTTAGAATCTAGATGTCACTTTTAGAATTATTTCTCAGTGCAAAACGTAAACGTAGTAAAGATAGACACTCTTTTTTAATTGTCATTGGACATAACCTTCCCTCTGGGCATTTAACAGGGGTTCAGTGAAGGTATTTCGAAGTGTTTACTGATGATAACGAATTTAGAGAAAGACATGAATAGTTTTCTCTAACGACCTTTCTTCTAAAGATGCAAGCAGCTGGGCTTGTGATGTCCATTGCCTTTCTACACACCTATTTCAACAAAGAATTAAGTACCCAGCAGCTATGAGTCAAAGAAATAAGACAGATTTTTTACTGTGTAGGAAATGGAAAACTTTCCTGACATTTTGGGAAAAGGTTAATGCTGAGACGCAATTATGAACAAATATAAGTGAAAAATTCTGAATAAAAAAAGTTTTTGCTCTTTTTTTTTTTTTTTTTTTTTCGAAAATAATTATTTCGTAATATATATTTTATAAAATATATATATATATATATATATATATATATATATATATATATATATATATATATATATATATATATATATATATATATATATTTTTTTTTTTTTTCCAAAAATATTTTTTAACTGTAGAAAATTTAATAAATAATAATAAGAAGGCCATGAAGAAGAAGAAAGAATGGTTATTTTCTTCCTTCTTTTTGAAAAGACTAATAAACTTATAATAAGTTAATAAAAGATAAATAATTTTTAAAAAATTATTATGACGAATAAATGTAAAGTTTTATCATCTCAAATATTTTCTCACGAAATTTTACTTGTATTTTAAACATATGTTTCTAAAATCTTTCATGAAAATCTATTGAGAAAAGCCATAATTTAACTACAATTACTTTATGAATTACTCTCTTCTCTACACCAATTATGTCTGAGCACAAATTAGAATTACTTCAAATATCAAATAAGTTTCAGACGTTATCAAAAGTTTCGTTACCATTTTTTCTGCTGAATATTTTTTCCTTTACTATTTTATCCGCTTACCATCTTTTCCGTTACTATTTTTCCTATACCAGTTTTACCGGTTACCGTGAACAATACCTATAATCGCGTGTGAAATATTCCAAGACATTGAAAAAATTATTTTAAAATTTAGAAATCAAAGTTTATCCAAGGAAAATCCCAGAAGAAAAGGTTTATTTAATCTAAACTTTAGAAACTGCATGTAATATCCAAAGTATTCTCTTTAAAATTATATTTACTAGAAAACATTAAATTATTTAAAAAATCGTTTTAAAAATTTCCACATCTATCTAATGCAAATTTAATGTATTTCAATTCTGTATGGCTTAAATCTATCAAATATATTAAAATAAAATGAAGTCGACGAATAAATTTCGAATAAAAACAGATTTTTTACCCTTTCATTTACGTTTGTGGCCGAGATCAATGCTCTCAATCAGATAGACGGAAAGTGTCAGATTCAAACATTTTTTTGCTGAGCTGTGCTTACCCATTTTGCGGCCCAGTACAGACTTTAGATTTGCGGCCCCCTCTAACACCCATAAAATTGCACAGGAACGAGAATAACACATATTTCAGAATACATGTTATACAATAAAAGTTTAATGCAATGTACCTTTATATAATGCTAATTTAAATATATAATAAACTAGTGGAATCCGTGACTTCGTTCGCGGAAAAAAATTAACAAAAATAATTTATTTTGTAAAATTTTCCTCTCTGAAAATGTTGTGCAGCACTAGTGCGACTTAACTCACTCTCTCACCCTATATGATAATCAAAATATGTATTCCACATCCACATGCTATTTAGATCACAAGCAAAAAATTAAAAGAAAAAGTAGTTTTCTGCATTGGGGTTTAAGTTAATTGCCTGAATGTACAAGTTGGCATAAGAAAGATTACAATTCCAATATTGAATTGTATAACTATATACATAATTGAATTAATTTTAAGCATCACCAATCATACCCACCTAAGTATTCATATGATCTTCATATTTTTTTCTCTTAAAATTTCTTCTGTAACTGGTATATTTCATCTTAACCATAGTGTCAAATATTTCGAAATTAAAATTTCAAGCAGTAGTTTCGTTTGCTAAATGCATTACTTTTTTTTTTTTTATATTACTTTTGCTTAGCTTAACTAGTATATGAAAGGTTCTGCCTTCAAAGCCGGAATACAGGAGGTCCCGAGGTTAATTCCAGCTCCCGCTTGTCGGCCTAGCTGTGCGGAGTTTTGCGTGGTTTTTCTCTTAAACTCGCGTAAGTACGAACTGTGACTCCTTATAGAGACCCGATGGACGATATTCCACCCAGACGTAAATTATTTGGTCTTAACCCACAATCATAATCTTAGTCCTGTAATTTATTCTCAAGAATTTTTTTTCCCCTTTCACGTTTGAAATATATATATATATATATATATATATATATATATATATATGTCATATTAAAATGTACAGTCACAAATGAAAAGATACAATTTGCAGTCAGCGGACTAAGTAATTATTCAATTAAGTGGAGTAGTTATAACCTTCACGCGAAGGTGAGCCCTCCTCTTAAGGGGGTCTGGGACAACAATTTTTTGTTTTTATTATTTATTGATGAATTGCAGCGATTATTTTTTTGGAAATTGGAGCTTTTTTGACAATGAAGTTGAGCAAGAAATAATCTTAAAAAAATTTTAAATAAAATTCTAAACATTTAAATAAAATTTTAGAAATTTAAAATAAAAAATTTTTGATAAATTTAAATTTGTTATATCTCATGAACTAATGGTTCAATTTACAAACTTTTTTCACTCTTATATACAGAAAAGATTTATCTTCAATTCGTCTTCGGGATTTTTAATTAGGAGCAAAACTTTTTTGGTAATCCAAAAATTATGCATGAAATAAGTACTTTTTTCAAATTAAAAGTAATATTTAAATAATTTATTTTTATAATGAGAAATCCTGAAGACAAATTGAAGATAAATCCTTTCTGTATATAAAAGTGAAAAAAGTTTGTAAACTGAACCATTAATTCATGAGATATAACAAATTTTAAATTTATCAAAAATTTTAAACTTTAAATTTTTATTTAAAATTTTAAAATTTTATTTAATTTCGTTTTAAGATTCTTTCTTGCTCAACTTCATCGTGAAAAAAGCTTCAATTTCAGAAAAAATAATTACAGCAATTTATCAATAAATAATAAAAACAAAAATTTGGTGTCCCGGACCCCCTTGAAACTTACATCTTGAAAAACCAACTTCCGCCTAACAACTCAAATGAACAACTAGCTGACTGGAGCATTCTCTTCTTGCGGGAGCGATCACGTGATCGCGAGCGCTCTGATTATCTTAGGAGATTCATACTATACACAAGAAGGAGGAGTCAGAACATTCTGGATTAAATTTACCTATGCATTGCACAATATAATAAATAACGGTTTTTTCATCGGAAAATAAAAATAATTTTAAGAATTGAGAACAAGTTAAAGAATTTGTAATTAATGAAATATTTAGAAAATAAATTAATAAAGAATTAATTAGGACTCTATCAGTGGATTGGTAAGAAGTAAAATCATTTAAGTTTGAGAAATGAAGCCTTAATTTTAAGGGGGCTTTCATTATATTTCACATATAATTAAATATATAGTATTAGACTAATAGTAATATATAAATATTATTATAAATTTCACATATATAGGGACAGTATTAGACCAATAAATTCTCGAAGAGAAGGCTACAACTTTGCTACTGAGCTACAGACTAGCTCAGCTATACGTTACTAAGTTATGATATTATACTGCAATATACTGTAAATAAAACTGTACTGTAAATAATATACTGTAAATAATAACTCCCTTTTCGGACACATGAAACTGTCTCGAAAGTATAAAGGGGTCTTTCTAAGTGATCCTAGCCCTTATTTACACGAGTTTCGGCGAAAACCATGGAAGACTCCAAATGAGTGCGAGCTGGGATCGAACCAACCGGCACTTCACCGTGAATGTTAAAAAGCCCAATTGCTTTGTGCCCTGTGGACGCTGCATCTTTCCATACTTGACAGAACACTTTATCTTAATCTCATAGTAAGAAGCCTAAGGAAATGTATTTTTATATTTGAAATTTCTTTCCAGAGGATCCATTTTCATTTAGAAATGTTTCAGGTTGAATATTCGATTTACTTGACTTTGAAGCAAAATTATCTTTATTCTGTGATTTATAATATTTCTATTTAAAGAAAAATATATCCACCTCTTTAAAGCATATAAGAGTAAAATAGCTTGATATTAAGGATGTTAAATACAGTTATCTACTGATTGTGTGACTGATTCTAGGCTATGAAAGAAAAACCAAAAATTTTAAAAGTTGGCGACAGGAGTCACTTTCTGCTTTATGATACAGTTACATGTTTACTATTTATTCAAATGTACATTACCTGTGAAGAATAATCATCTCGAAAAGTTAACTGAGGACGGGGAGAATACAAAGATAAAGAGTGATTAATAAATAAAAGTGTGCCGGCCGCTTTAAGCTGGTGTTATGATTTCTTTAACCCGTTAGTAGTCGCTAGTTGGTCGATTTGCTGCCCATCCTTCAGTTTTGCAAGATTTTTTTATTCAATAACCACCAAATATAATCAGAAGTGGTCTTTGATATACATAAAACGCGAATAAAATCGAAGAAACGTCGGTCACATCACTTCTTAAAATTATTGGTGGCAGTTAAATAAAAAGTGTGCAATCTGTAATAGGTGGCGCTGTGTATAGCGACTACAACGGGTTAACGTAACTAAATAAATGATTTGAAGGAGAAAGCTAAAATATTTAACATGTTACAAATAATATTATTTAAATACTGATTTTAAAATTCTTATTTTAACATTTAAAAAGTTAAAACTGAGATAATTATTTTTAAACTTCTAAGTGCAATTTTTATACCAGTATCATAGATTACAATTTTAAAATTTTAATACACAGAGGAATTTTAATCATATTTATATATATATATATATATATCAAAACATAATTCAGTCGCACAATTTAACTCCCTGTCAGCTCATTTTATTCCCGGTTTGAAATCAAAGAATGTCATAAAAATTTAATGCTTATTTTCATATATATTTTTTAAATATAATAAATCGTTTGCATAAACATTTCCTTAAAAAATAAATAAATAAAATAAAATAAAATTATAGTTTATACAAATAAATAAAATAAAAATAAAAAAGTGTAAGTAAAAAGTACGTTTAAAGTTGGCTTTCTGCATTTCATTGTCCAGGTTTATGTTACTAATGGATTTGTACCAGATTTTTTGTTTGTTTGTTTTTCTCTCTATATCTTTTTTTAATGCATTTGTGGAATTTTACATTAATTTACCTTTATTTTTATTATCTTTTTTCCGGGGAGACGGTGTAAAAGGGTCTTTTTTTTTTCTTACAACGGTTGTATTTCCGCTATTATTAATTATAAATAAATTATTTTGAGATTCAAGCTAAGTATAATATATCAACGCAAACTAAGTTCCAAAGAAAATAATATGAGAATTTGTAATATTATGTTTATATTAATGTAGATAAAAGAAGCAAATAATTTGTTTCGGAAATAAAAGTAACTACATTTATATCAAAAAACATTTAAAATTTATTTTCAACCATACAAGAAAACCATCTCATGATTTTAGTTAAAGTATTTTTATTTTAAATATAATTTTAAGAAAAAATAAGAGTTCTTTAAAATGTTGGAAGGAAATCCAAAAGCTTTAATTTATATTCATAAAACTTGTTCAGCTGCACCACAACCCCCTAGTGTTTACATAAACAAAACTTTTAGAAAAAAATTCATTAAAGGTTTTGTAGAAAACATTTATTTGGCAGCATAAAAGTTATCTTAAAATTTTATCTGTAAAACAATTTTATGAATGTAATTAAATAATGCATAATAAACATAATATTATGAATAGCAACTTGAACTATACTTTCCAATCTTCTGTATTTTCAAATAAAGATTGCTTCTGAAGTAATTCATTTTTAGTAAAGCCATCTGTTCCGAATTTCCAGAAAATTTAATTTTAAATGAAAATGAATACTGTGATATATTGATAAATAATTATAGAGAGTAAAGATAAAATTAAAGTGTGTCATAAGAAAAGGGGGGGAAATATGAAAAATATTAATATTTTTTTTTTTTTTTATGCTGCTCTAGATCCCTCCAGGTAATCTACATCAACAGTATTTATTTATTTATTTATTTTCTTAAATTAGTGAATGATAATTATACAAAATTTAATTAGACTCCATTAAACAAAATAATAATAATAATAATATATGTATATATATATATATATATGCAACTTTTTTTCCCCCTCTCTCTCTCTCTTTCGTTTTCTTCAGAAATATTTAACCCCCATTATATTTTCCCCCTTATTAAGTAACAGTTGTACTAAATTTTGTTGATGGTTAAAATTGGTTTAAAAAAAAAAAAAAAAACTATAAAAAAAACTTTTTTTTTTTTTTTCATTTGCATCCCTAATTCACTAAAGCGTTCGCAACATTCTTTAAAATTTGCGTTTCACAATTAACAATTCAAGAAAATATATTTTTATCAAAATGCCTTTTTTTCCAGGATACTGAAAAATGATGAGTACTTTTCTTTTTCTTTTAAAACTAGATTTTTCCTAGCCCTGATGTGTATATATTTATATGACACATCAAAGCAAACACAAATATGACACATTAAAGCAAACAAGAAATTAATTTCTTTACCGAAAAATTATGTTTTTCGGTGAGAAATTTCTGGCACATTTCTGTTGACATGACGTTACAGAAGGAACAAAAAGCGTTAAGTATTCCCCCCCCTCCCCCCGACTTTAGGAAAAGCAAACAAGAGGACGACACCACAAGAAGGCTATAATCGATTGTTGAGGCAAATTATAAAAGTTATTACATTTTGAAAATAAACAAAATAAAGGTGAGGTGATACATTTTCATTCAAGTTTACTTGAATTATTTCCGTCTGGATTCAAAAAAGTAATAAATCTTTTATTTTCGTGCTCTTTTTCTTATTTCATTCCAACTAATCCTTCAAGTGGCTGCAGATGGACGTTCTTTAAGAGAATTCCGCTAATTGTTGAAAGCTGTTTCTTCATGGGACTTTTACCAAACGACAAAAGGGTTAGAAGATTTAACCCCTTTCACGGAACGATTTGTACAGCTGTTCTTATCATTTGACTACAAGTGGACACAATACCTGTTTTCTACTCAATTATTTCTAGACTGCTTGTCTCTCCAGTCTCTTCGTTTTAGATTTTTTTTTTTTTTTTTTTTTTTTTTTTTTTTACATGTTTTAAAAGTTTTATTACCTGTTCCTCATATTTTTCCATATCTTAAAAAGACACTAGTGGGAGGAAAAAACTATATAAAAAAACTAAAAATTTCAATATATATATTCATATTTCAGTAACTATGTGCATCATGATCTTCAAAGTATTTTTGTGTTATTTTATAATATTCACAACAAATCTTTTTGAGCCACGTAAAGCTTGGCCAGCAGCAAAGGGATGCGACCCAAAAACATGACTGCATAATCTACCGTGGTTAGGTAGATACCTAACTTAAAATTAAGGGCAACATTCGTCTTTCAGCGGCACCATAGCTGTATTTAGCAAAATAAAATTAAATTAAAAAATTAAAGACATTTCAGGAAAAAAAAAAAATTCTTTAGCCTACTTTTGTTTTTTAAGTAATAGATATAAAATTCTACATGAAACAGAATTTAATTTATTCAGTACAATAGGACTTGTTTTAATCTGTTCTTCCATATAAAGACATGCAGTAACTGAGTTTCAGTCTCTAGTACCTGTTACTCTATTCATTTCTGAAATTTTCTTTAGTGCAGCTTTAGCATAGGAGTCCTTTGTTGGCTTTTAAATTTTTGTTATCATTTTAGCGATGAATTAAAATGACTATTGCAATTGCATAAGGAAACATTTTGGCGAGAAACGTCCGAGCTACTTCGGTCCCAAATTTCAAATTTAGCAAAGAGCTGAAGCTGTTCCATTTCTTTAGCACGATTTTTCTCAATTTTATTTTAATTATATCGAAAGGAAAAAAAAGAACTTATATGTTTTAAAAACGCAGTGTAATCTGCAGCTTTTTGATTTATTAAGTTTGAATTACTTTTCTTGGCGGTAAACATTTATCCTGCCATTACTTATATTCCATTGAATTAATAAATTTTTATACCACATTGATAAAATATAATATTTTAGATTTTATTTATTTATTTATTTATTTTATTACAGTTTTCAGATATCATGGAATTTTCTATGCCTTTTATTAGTGAGCACCATTAAATGAGTAAAAGTAGCACCAAATTTCTTAAAATATTGATTGTAGATAAATCAGCCTAGGTTGGTACATGTGCATTAATAATAATACAGCTGTCTCCTGTGCATTAATTTTAGCTTAAAAATGAAGTTCTTTTCAATTAATTGTTATTAATTGAAATTATTCTCAATAAGCAGTTTATTACTTGAGATGTATTTTCTTTGAATACTTTCAGGCAAGAATCGAATTTTATCCTACTTTTACTGCACAAAAATATAGTTAAAAAAGTTCTTTCAATTAATTAGTTTTTGGAAGCAGAATTTTTTTTTTTCAAAAAAATTAAATTATTGAATTATTTGTAGGCCATCTAACATGATTTTTGGTAAGAATAAAAAAATAGATATGTGCTTCAAATTAAATGGTCTTTTTATTTTAAATGTCATAAGATGAGACCATAGTTAAGGGGATTTGGCACCTTTTATTTGACACCATTGAATGTTTCTTATAAAAGTTTCCATTTCCATTTAATATTTATAAATTGAACTATGTTAAATTTGTTCAATGAAATATACGTTCAGGTAACAATTCTTATGGTTTTTGATATATTTTTTACAGGTTTGAAACTGATTATTTTTAATTTTTTTTTTTTTTTTTTTTTCCAAATTTCGATAAATGTCCAAATATCGTAAAAATCCGTAGATTGAGACTAATAGTCCTCTCCTAATAAAAATAAACAAACAAATAAATAAATAAATAAATAAAATAAAATAAAAATAAACATATTTCTATTGGTTTACATGAATATTGTCTGGACCAAAACTGACACGGTCTGATGGAATGTCCGCGTCGGAAGCGTGTCCACTTAATCTCAGTTATAATATTACTTTTTCTTATTCATAAAAATAGTTGAGAAAATAAGGTTTTGGGGTTAAATTTTCAAAATTGAGTTTTTGTTAGATTTACACGTTTTGAGGTTCTCTGATTCCGAAAATGACGTTTTTAGCGTTTGGTTTGTATGTGCGTATGCGTGCGTGTTTCAAGCAGCAGAAGTGCAAACTCGGTATTCTATATTGATGCTATCCTAAATTTTTCGTTCAGATCAAGCAAATGGTTCATATACAGGGACATCTAAGAGAATTCAAATCTATTACGCCTATGGGAGAAATTTCTGGTCAGTACAGTGAAATATCTATGAACTGTCCTAAACAAAATCAGCATATTTTTGTACATACATAAAACCATCTTTTTGTAGATTGTGGTATGGAAATCATGCATCATTCGTTTGCAGGGCTACTCAAAGTATTTGGATTCATTGAGGCTATACCTGGAAATTTCTGGAAGTGTATTTCATTTTTTGTTAGTTGTTTTTCATATAAGACTAAATATAAGTATACGACGCGATGTGTATCTAGTTTATACACAATATACAACGCTACCCAAAATTAAACTAAACGCTTTCTTCCCTTGAATGTATTAGACAGCAGTATTTTGCTACATTTTACTCTGTCCCCGATCACTTCTTAAGAAAGAAAATTAATTTTTCATACCTATACTGTATATAAAATATTTTTCGAAATTCTATTTTCAACTCTGGTTTATTGTGTTATAGCAAATTTGAGGTGCCCTGAATACGGAACTTCAATATTTAGCGAGTGATATGTATATATATCTGTTAATAACACGTTAAATACCAATCACGCAATATCGCGTGAGGCGAGCTCTCACCAAACAGCTGATAACAGGTTATTGCGGGGACGTCGCTGTTAAGTTTCTAAGCGGAATAGTATAGTGGCCACAGCGTAGTATTTATATATTGGCAATTAGGGAAGGAATTTATTATTATTATTATTATTTATTCATTTATTTATTTATTTGCATGAAATTCCGATTTTCAGCTTGGCAATGAACATGTTAACATAAAAAAAAAAAAAAAAAAAAAAAAAATGCAGGAATCTATAGTATTAAAATTCAGGTTAAGAGAAAGTCGTGTGAGTGAAACACCAAATTTTTTTTATATAATTTTAAATCATTTAAAAACTATATATCTGTCGCTTCTCGACGTTATACCAATACGGCCAAATCCTGTGCAGCAAGTGTTTAACATTTATAGATTTTTTCGTTTGCCACTGGAACCTGCCTCTGAAAAATGTCCTGAGGGGACTTGTATATTGTATTGCCATTGATTATGAAGTCGTGTGCAAAACTTTAGGTCAATCGGACAACTGGAGGTGGCTGAAAATTGAATTTCAAAATTCCATTACATACATTAATAGTTACATACATCAAGTCAAGTTATTATTAAAAGCGTATTAATTTGCTGCATTTTACTATGCCGACGAGCATTGCTCAGGAAGGAAAATCAATTTTTCATACCTATACTGTAAGAAAAATATTTTTAAAAGCTCTATTTTCACCTCTGTTCTTTTTTTTTTTTATATATATAATATCACGTTTTGAGGTTCTCTGAAAACGAAAGTCTAATTTTTAGAGATTGATTTGTATGTACACCTGTTATTAACATCAGTTAAAAAGAAATAATTGCACAAATTCATCTTTATAGTATTGAAATGCAGGGTAAAAGAAAGTCGTGTGGGTGACACATCAGATTATTTATATATTTTTAAATCTAAAATAATAATAATAATAATAATAATAATAATAATAATAATAATAATAATAATGATTTTTGCAACTCGACGTTACACAAATACGGCCAAATCCTGTGCTGCAAGTCCGTATTTTAAGATGTGTGCCATATGTACGCACTTTCCGGTGTGTGTGGTACGAACGTCCGCAATTTCAGGTGTGTAACGGACGTCCGCACTTTCAGGTGTGTGACGGACGTCCGCACTTTCAGGTGTGTGACGGACGTCCGCACTTTCATGTGTGTGATGGACGTCCGCACTTTCATGTGTGTGAAGAATGTCTGCATTTTCAAGTGTGTGAAGAACGTTCGTATTTTCACGTTTGTGACAAACGCTCGGGTTTTAACATGTACATAGGGTATCCGCACTTGTAAGTGTGTGATATACGATTTTATCTGCACTACTTCGAATTCATTAAAATTTAATTTCTGTGATTTCTTACTTAAAACGGTAAAGTAAATTTCTTATTCTAATATGCAGGAATAAAATAAAAATATAAAAATTAAAAATATATAAATAAAATAACAAATAGTGCAACAAAAAAATATATAAATAATAACATTAATTGTAATATAAAGGATTAAAAAAAACAAAAAAAAAAAAAAAAAACTTAAATAATTAATGGCTTTGAATTCAGAACTGAAGATATAAATACTTCTAGATCTAGAACATTGTTCCTTATGCGCTTTATTTGATAATTCCGGTGAAAGAGTTGTGCAAAATTCTAAATGAAATTTATCATGAAACCATATTTCTTTTTATTTTATGATTTTGCAGTTTAACGAACAACTTACTCAATTTAATAATTGATTTTCTCTAATTATTTTTAAATATTAATAAAATAACTTCGAAATGTTAATTGCGTGAGATAATATGCATCATTCCATGCATATTATCTCACGTATTTAAATCAATCTATCAATTATGCCTGAATATTTACACTAAGCAGTAATAAAATACAATGTTTAAAATTTCGATAGTGTTTTTTGATAAAACTGCAAATATGACACTTTTTACACAATTAAACGCAAAATCACTTGCAGAGAAAATTTGATACTGATTAATTAAGAAGAAGAAAAAAAAAAAAAAAAACAAGTTTGCTGTCTCATTTTAGTCGCAATTTGCTACATTATGACTGATTAAAAAAACAAAAAAACAATTAAATCTAAAATTTTAATTTAAATCTTATAATCATAAACGTCATTTCAGACTTTTTCAACAAGATGCAAGAGTGGGCAACAGAATGAAAATGTCTAATGAAACAAACTAGATATATTTGGATAAAAACAATAAAAATTTAATTTTATTCTAAAATTTCAAAAGCCAGCAGGAGGCAAATGATAAATAAATAAATAAATAAATATCTTTTAACAATAACAGTAACATTTTTTTCCCTAGTAAATAAATATATATATATTAAAGAAGACAGAAATCTGTATGCTTATTTAAATAGAACAACCGTGGACATACATATTGGGCTTAGAAGGCAGAGCACGCAAATTATAATGCATATTAATGAGTCCATATTAACACGAAACACTTTTAATTAGACGAACACTCACATCACATGGTACATACAGAGAAACAAAAATTCAACAAGGTACAGGTAAAAAGATGCGCCGTACGAAAAACAGTCCAAGTGGTGGCGCGCCAGTCGTTATTGGAAAGATCTATTATACAGTGAAGGAGGGTAAATACAAGAGGCATTGGTAATGGAAAATAAATGTAACCTAACACCCCCCCACAATGTCGACGTATTTACCTAAATAACAATGTTACATCTTCCAATCCCATAATTTTACAACAGTTGTAATGTTTTGATGATGTTAATGCTTTTGTAAGAATATCAGCCCCCATATTTTCAGTAGACACAAAATTTAAATCAATGATTCCATCTTTCAGTGCATCCCTTATGAAATGATGCCTGATGTCTATGTGCTTAGTGCGCTTATGAAAGATCGGATTTTCAGCTAATTTAATAGATCCTAAGTTATCTGTAAATATACTCACTTTCTCAATTTTGCCTTCAGATAACTCATTTAGTAATTTACATAAATATATCCCTTCCTTAGTGGCATCGGATAAAGCCATATATTCGGCTTCCGTTGATGAGAGAGCTACGGTACACTGTTTACGGCTTTCCCATGTAATTGCACTCCCGCAAAAAATGAAACAGTAACCTGTATATGACCTACGGTCATCGAGGCAATTTCCCCAATCCGCGTCAGTGTAACCGAACAAAGGCTCATTACTTTTTCTAAATACAAGTCCAAAATTTATTGTTTTCTTTAAGTATCGTAAAACTCGTTTAGCGGCAGTCCAATGAGTTTTATCAAAACAAGTTAGAAATTGACTTAATTGACTGACGGAATTTGCAATGTCCGGCCTGGTGGAAGTTGCAAGATACATCAAACTTCCAACTAATTCACGGTAGGGATATTCGTTTTCACAACATTTTTCGGCCTTTTTTAATCGAATGCTTGTATCCATAGGACAAGCTACGGGCTTGGCTTCTGTCATGCCAAAACGCTCTAAGAGCTCTCTAATATAACTATGTTGACTCATTGTTATAAGGCCATTTTCTAACTGAAAATTTATCCCTAGACAATATTTAACTATGCCTGAATATTTAACATCTAGTTTTTCATTAAGATGAATTTTGAAGTTTTCTAACATATCAGGGTCCTGTGACATAAACAATATGTCATCAACGTAAATCATTATAAGAGTCAACCCTTTATCACTTTTAATATAATATAAACATGGATCTGCATTTGTTTGTTTTGCTCCGAAATCATTCAAAATTTTATTTAATTTAGTGTTCCAACACCTCCCGGCCTGCCTGAGGCCATAGAGAGATCTTTTTAACAAAAGAACTTTATTCCCTACATTTAGATATTTAAGAATCTCGGCTGCTTTATTAGATATGTCCCTATCGCAATTTTCATTTATAATTATTTGAAGTATTTCTTTAAAGTAATCGGGAACTTCCATAAAAATTTCCTCATCTAATTTTCCATTCAAATATGCTGACGTTATGTCAAATTGATGTATTTTTATTCCTAATTTAGCAGCATAACCTGCTAAGATTCTAATAGATCCCATTTTTGCTACCGGAGAAAAAGTTTCACGAAAATCTATACCAAATTTTTGACTAAATCCGCGAGCTACTAATCTCGCTTTATATTTCAAAAGAGATCCATGTTGATCATATTTATTTGTAAGGACAAACCTACCTTTAATGCATTTTTTCTGGGGCCTTTCTACTACTTCGAATGTATCATTTTTTAATATTACTTTTATTTCGTCAGTTATTGATTTATACCAGTTCGAAGCTTCCGGACTTTTTAAGGCATTATTTATTTCTATTTCCGAATTAAAACTATAAACAACATTCGCAAATGATTCCGGCTCCCTAATTATTTCGCGATTACGCAATGACAATATGTTTTTATCTTCGAGCGCCGAATCTGAGTCACGTGACAGCTCATCTTTTTCTTTTTTTATTTCAGGAGAAATTTTCTCTTCTGCCGGCTGCATGTGTGAGTCATTTTGCAATTCGCTTAATTGTATTTCTCTTTCAAAAACAAATGGATACAATTGACCTATTTTTGAAACATCATTAGATTTCTCTTCAAAAAATTTTACGCTACGGGATAAAATTATTGTTTTTGATTCAGGAAGATAAATACGAAATGCTTTAGAATTTTCTGAATAACCCACAAATATCCCTTTTTTAGACCTTGGGGAAAATTTATGTTTAGGATGGTTATCGAAAAAATAAGAAGTGCAGCCAAAAGATTTAAAATAGCTAACGTTAGGTGTTATATTATTCCATAATTCATATGGGGTTTTTCCATTTAAAACTTTTGTTGGGCATCTATTTCTTATATAATTAGAAGTATTAATAGCTTCTGCCCATAAATTTAAGGGTAATTTTGATTGTGATAATAGACAACGGGCCATTTCAACGAGAGTTCTATTCTTCCTTTCACAAACACCTGATTGTTCCGGACAATAAGGGGTTGTTAATCTATGCTGAATACCATTTTCTTTTAAGAAATTTTCAAATTCAGTCCCAATAAATTCGCCCCCATTATCACTCATGAATTTTTTTATTTTTATAGATTTTTCATTTTCCCAAAGAAGTTTGATTTCTTTAAAAGCATTTAATGCTTCATCTTTAGTTTTTAAGAATTTTACTGCACAATAACGAGAATAATCATCAATAAAAGTAATAAAATAAAGGGACTTACCTATTGAGGGAACCCTAATAGGCCCACAAAGATCCGAATGCACTATTTCTAACATTTTTGTAACACGATCTGAGTGCTTAGGAAAAGGAGCACGGGTCATTTTATTTAACGCGCAAACTTCACAAATCCGAATGCACTATTTCTAACATTTTTGTAACACGATCTGAGTGCTTAGGAAAAGGAGCACGGGTCATTTTATTTAACGCGCAAATTTCACAATTGAAGTCGGATACCTTTTTAATATTTAACCCCCTAATATGACCCTTTAAATTAGAGTCAATCAAATCTTTTACATTTAGATGACCCATTCTACAATGCCATCTTTCCACATCGGCGAAAATATTTTTAGAACTATCGATTGATTCACTCGAAAAATTAACTGCATTATTTATATTTGCATTATTATCCCGCAGATAATAAAGTTCATTTTTTCTGTCCGCAATTAGAGTCACATTTTTTTGTCTGTTATTTATAACAGCACATTTGTCTTTAAAAGTTACAGTGAAACCTTTGTCGCACATTTGTGACACGGACAATAAGTTCGTTTTCAAACCTGGAACCAATAGAGCGTCGTTGATCTCTACATTTTGAAGTTTTGAATTTACTTTTGTTTTAATTAATATTTTACCAACACCGGACACATCAGTTGTTTCATTATTCGCTACATTTACCGATTTTATATCCGTATCCTTTAAATCGTGAAAATTGGAGTCATCCTTCCCCATGTGTCGATTACAGCCGCTGTCAACACAATAAAGATTCTCGGATTGTTCTTTGAATAATATGTTCGTATTCGTTGAATTTGTGCTGGCCAGTAGTCCTAAACTGTTTTGTCGATATTTAAATGATTTATCTTTTTCACACTGATTTGCACGGTGACTAATACGTTTACATTTCCAGCAAGTAATTTTTGAATTATCTCTTTCATTCTGAGTGTACTGTTCAGGAATCTTAGGATTCCTTTTATTTTTATTCCACGGAGCAGGTTTCTTTCGGAAATTCCCAGTCATGAACGCTCCATCGTTCGGTCTGTCATCATGGCGTCTGGCGTCGTTTTCTTCTACTATTTTTATTCGTAGTACTTCTGGTTTAGGTAGCTCATCCCTGGATTCTATTGCGCACCTGAAATTTTCATAACTGGATGGTAGGCTGTATAACAACATCACAGTTAACAAGTCATCATCTATTCTAATGTCCATTTCAGATAGTTTATCGACTATGTCAAAAAACTTTCGAAGATGATCTCGAATGCTCACAGAAGAGGAATCTGCTATTTTATGTTGAATAAGCGATTTTAACAGTGACGCTTTTCTAGCGGGGCCTTTAGATTGATATATTTCCTCTAATTTTTTCCATATATCCAAGGATGTTTCGCAGTTTTTTATTTGTTTCAGTTCAGAAGGCGATATACACAAAATTATGTCGGCTTTGGCCTTTTCATCCATATCAGTCCATTTATCGAACGTTTCTTGTGATGTCGCATCACCTGCCACGAGCTCTGGCTTTGGTTTAGAGCCAGATACATAAATCCAGGATTCATTTTTTATTAAGAGTGCCTTCATTTGTATCTTCCATGTCTCGTAATTATCTTTGTTTAAAGTTTCAATACGTAGTGTTCCATAAGACGCCATTTTTAAACGTGGTCGTCTATCTAACAGATAAAAGTCTATTTATCGTAAATAAAAATTAATTTGCTCTGAGCCCATAACCTATTGGGCTTAGAAGGCAGAGCACGCAAATTATAATGCATATTAATGAGTCCATATTAACACGAAACACTTTTAATTAGACGAACACTCACATCACATGGTACATACAGAGAAACAAAAATTCAACAAGGTACAGGTAAAAAGATGCGCCGTACGAAAAACAGTCCAAGTGGTGGCGCGCCAGTCGTTATTGGAAAGATCTATTATACAGTGAAGGAGGGTAAATACAAGAGGCATTGGTAATGGAAAATAAATGTAACCTAACAATACACACCATGCATATATAAATAGCACAACCGCGGACATACACATCATGTACATTTAAATAGCAGAACCGCGGACATACACATCATGTACATTTAAATAGCAGAACCGCGGACCTACAGATAGTACACATACTGAAGACAAAATGCGGACCTCTGAAAGTACCTATACACACTTGCTTTGACAGAATACACAGCACAGAATACACAACACCCCTTATATCCGGCAAATAGCGATTATTATCAAAATACTATAAAAATAAATTTTTTAGCATAAATTAGGTACAAGGATGTCGAAAATGAGCTCAGTTCAAATTGCGGACGTCCGCAATTGGCGGTAAGTCCGCAGTTGGAAGGTGTGTATAGGCACACAGGTCCGCAGTTGCGGGTTCCGGGGCACACACACACACACACACGGAACCTAAAATCATTTTGAATCTCAACAGAGGGCCTCTACTAACGTTTCGACAAAAAATGCAAGTCAATAGCTTGATTTTGCGGTGGCTATCGCGGTACATACAAATTCTTCCCATAGACCGTAATGATAAGAAAATGTTTGACGTGTCCCTGTACACGAACTACAAATGTAATATACATCTAAAATTATGCATCTAATTCCGTTGGTTTCATGAATATGTGTACCAAATTGCAAGTCAATAGTGTTATTTTTGCGGCCGCTATTACGCGACATAAAAGTTCTTCTTATAGGCTGTAATGAGAAAAATTTGGCGTCTCCCTGTACACGAACTACAAATGGAATACATACCCAAAACTCTACAGCTGATTCCGTGGGGCTGATGAACATGTGTACCAAATTGCAAGTCAATAGCATGATTTTTGTGGCCGTTATCGTGCAAACAAACAAACAAAAAAACACACAAACAGAACCCAAAACCGTTTTGAGTCTCAACAGAGGGCCTCCACTGACGTTTCGGCAATTGCATAAAATTTAAAAACACATTAAAGTTACGTAAAAATTTAAAATCCAAGTTATTTTAAAGATTTATAAATGACACTGAAATAATTTTCTGCATTTATAATTTGCTTTATATGTTATTGTAGATGATTAAAGTATCAATTTTATAATTTTGTAAAATTTAACATAAGCTCAAAGCAGTATGGATAATTTCATGCAATTAAAAGAAAGAAAGAAAGAAAGTAGGGTTAATTAAAATAGAGTAAATTTACACTTAAAAAGCGTCAGACGTTTTAAATTAGAATTCATTTTTTTTTCTGCTGTAAATTAGAAAATTAACAAATTAATACTAATTGCAAGCACATAACATATTTATTGATAACCTTTCTTTTCTAAATTTTATCAATGATTTTTATATATTAAATTTCTTCCTTATATATTAAAATATTTAATCATATCTACTTATATTATGCTCTATTGAACAAAAGTTATTACTAACTCTCTACGTCATTTAATAATTTATTGTCATACTAAAACGATTAGTATGATAAAGTTAAACAACTTTATAATCTGTTAAATCAACAACACTTAATAACTGTATTTTAATTGGATAATAATTTTATTTTCTCATTAAATGAATGTATATACAAAAGATTTGTTTCAGATAAGAGATATTACGAAATTCTTATCTAGTTTAGTGTAATTTAACTGAAATAAAAAAGATTTTAGTTAAAGTTTAATATATATTTCATTCAAAATAATCGAATTACATATAATTTTTCTTGTATAAATAAATATTTTTCGAGGCATGAATTCTGACATAGTTATATGCAACAAACCTGTGCCTGAGGTATATAATTATACATAATTTCACATAGAAGTCATAAAATTGATCAATTTTAGAAATCCTTTAACAAAAATCGGCGATTTTTTTCCCAATGTATTATGTTTATATGACGGTTTTCTTTTAGAATAATTTGAATAGAAAATTATTTTAATTGTTACATTTATTTAAATAGTGCCTGGAGTATAAATTAGAAGAATAAACAATGTGCATTTAAAAAATTATTTTAGTTTGTAGGAAACATGCATTTAAATATGCATTTCATTTTAAAAATTAATTTTAATTTACTGTAAAAATAAATAAATAAATAAATAAATAAATGAATAAAATAAAAGAAAGAAAGAAAGAAATTAATTTTCAGAAAAGAAAAATGTTTAAATTTAACTGTCATATTAAACAAAAAAAAATCTAAATGTTCTTATTGTGTTTCTTTACATATATCAATTATAAGTGTAGATAATTGAAAGTGGTATCTTTCGAAAGGTATGATTAATGGGAGTTTGTGAAATATATATATATAATATCAAGAAGGTATTCAAAAATACCTTCATTTTTATGTTCTGCTTCATTTTATTCACGTAATTATCTTATTAAAAATTACTTTTAAAGAACGTAGTTAAGTGTAGAAACATTTTTGTCTTAATCACACACAAAAACAACAGTTACATATACATGCATTTATGCATATGCACATACCGATAAAAATAATTAAATTACCTGTAACTCGTAAGTCGAAATACTCACCTGATAAACTACGAAACAGAAGTTATTATATCATCAAAGTACACAAACACACACATATAAATATCTTTCTATATAACCATTCATGAATGCGTTCATTATTATTTATATATATATCAATAGTGAATGATAGAATTTTCAAATAGATGAATTATGGTATAACATTTATGTGGTTATTAATATTGTAAAAATTATATGAAGCCTACCGAAAATTAAAACAAAATATTTACTTTTCTAACAATTAAAATATAGGGGAGAATCGTGTAATATAGACCATCGTGTAATACGGACCATGAGAAAATTTATATGTTCAACACTAGATGGTAAAATCATCTCATTGCCTTTAGTAAATATTATTGTTACACAAACCATGGAGTGACTTGTACATGCATGCCTGCATTTGGACGATTATGAAGAGTTTTCGGTTTATATGATCATTGATGTAACAAGTATGTTGAAATGGAAGTATTACTTTCTGTTGTTAGGTAATTGTAATATAATTTTCGCGTTAATAGCAGCAAATGTACTTATTTTATGAACAAATTAGACATGCGTTTTATGGACATCAATTTGCATAGCGATTTTTGATTGGAAACCACGTTGCTATGTTTACGCGTGTAATATGAACCATGCTGTGTTGTGTAATATGGACCAGTGGTCCATAATAAAAACAGAGATTTTGTTAATGCTCGGCATACATATGTCGCATACGGCCAGGGAAGCAGAGGTAATCAAATTATCACTTCTTTCGCATGCTACCCATTGGATATAACCTTTTGACCTCACCTTTTTTTTTTCGTCCATTTTTACTATTCCCAACAGATGTAAAAGTGTGTGATGGAACATGCTGGACAGTTCGTTTCCCAATTCCAAGTGTGTCAACTGTTGGGACCACTATGGACCACTTGATCCATATTACACATACGTTCGTGTAATATGGTCCACCGATACGTGAATAAAGTAATTATTTTCTGCAATTATTAATAGTTCCCAGAGTACTTTACCAAGTTTAAACTATGCAACTATGCAATTGTAATGAGCAGCCACCAAATTAAATCTTTTTATTTTAATAATTTAAGTTTTATGAGCATTCTTGCTCATAAAACTTATGAAAACTTCATAAGCATATACATATGACTTTATAAGCATATATGCATATATATATATAT
The DNA here is from genome assembly GCA_963930645.1 of Salticus scenicus. Classification (NCBI taxonomy): domain Eukaryota; kingdom Metazoa; phylum Arthropoda; class Arachnida; order Araneae; family Salticidae; genus Salticus; species Salticus scenicus. The sequence continues at coordinate 151,524,900 of OZ005655.1, forward strand.
ATAAATGATGAATTATATTTTTTAAAATCTATCTATACGTACATGTGTGTTTAAAAATAGCACTTATAAAAGGCGAAAATGGCACTTTAATTTAAATTTAATGCCAGCAAAAAAAAAGGAGTTTTTTTCATTACTGCATGCATTAGAAAATAAATTGACTATTTATTTTATCTCGGAAAATAAATTTCCTTTTCTTAATAGCACGTAAACTTTTTTTTTTTTCTTTGGGAAGGGGGCTGGATAAAATGTTGGAAAAAAAAAAATTATTGGACAAAAGTTCAAGGGAAAAATACAAGGCTGTAAAATATTTTACCTTATTTCATTTATTTATTTAAAAAAGGAAAAATATAACGAAATCGTTAGCTGTTACTTATTTAATTATTTTTCATAATCTAATAACTTTTAATTTTTACGTATGCCAGGTTAAACATGTTACAGGTGTTGGACAAAATAATGTGAACACTTTCGCTCTTTTTCGAATTGGTAGTGTAAAGAACATGTTATACCTCCCTATTTTTCAGTAAAAGTTGTCATGAAAAGGAAAAGGGGACCAGTAAAAAATTAAACAAAACTCAATATGTTTAGGATCACCCTGTGAAAGGTAATGCTTTTAAATGCGTTTTGGCTGTAGCATTTGGTTATGAGGATTTTTCTTACAATTTTATAAGGCTACCACATATATTCATGGAGATATGGTATATTACAATTTTAATAAGAAACCGTTATATTTCCTAAAAATGGCTTTGCACTGGGTCTAATACCGTATGCGTTACGATTCAAACTGGATCAACAGTGGAATTTTTTTTTTTTTGCACTTAGAAAAAAATATATATCTCCGTGAATATATGTGGTAGCTTCATAAAACTTCATACAGATAATGAGAAAAATCCTCGTAATTACAGGTTATAGCCAAAAAGTATTTAAAGCATTACTCTTTTACAAGGTGATCCAAAACATTTAAAATTTTGTTTACTTTTTACTGGTCCCCTTTCTTACATCAGGACATAAATGTTGCAGAAATATATTAGGTATATATAACATGTTCTTTACTCTATCATAGTTTCGGGATAATTCCTAAACAACATTTCTAGATATTTGAGAAAACGTCTAAATTCGAAAATGTCCAAATACTTATTGGTAGAGAGCGTATTTGAAATTTGACGCTATTAAAATTCGTAAAAAAAAAAAAAAAAAAAATACAAATTTGGAATGAAGCACATTTTACTTATTAGCATACTAAGAATAATACAAAAATTTCAATAATATTAATAACAATAAAGAAAATTAACAGTTAAGAATGTAAAAATTCGAGATAAATGTGAAAACTTCTAAATTAAATAATTTTGACTAACAACAGCTGTCGCTTAAACATTTAGGTTAACATAAAAGAATGTTTTATTTGTTTTTCTTTTTGAAGAGGAAATGTTTTACAAATTAAGATTATTAACAAATTAAAACAAATTGTTTTTCTTTATAAAGTTTCTGTAAATGCTTAATTTCTTATTTTCATGTGTGGCTTTAGTTACTGTCATATTTTCTTTATAGAGTATCGTAACTTTAATTTAAATTTTCAATATGTTATACAAGTAATTTACGTTTCTTTTTATGTGTAATTTTATATTAAAATATCATATTTGATCTAATTTAATCATGTTTTATAGAATAAATATTGAATAATAAACCTACGTAACTTGAAATATTATTAACTTCGTAAAATAAGTGTTGTTTTAAAATCAGTAGGTTCGTTTATTATTAGAAGGTTTTTAATTGAAATTGACTTGGTCTTCGTGTCACGCTAGTAAACAAGGCGCCTTCATCTTAAAGTAAGTATAAGCGAGTTCGTTTATCGCTCTTTGGCTCAGTTGGTAAGAGCATCCTGTTACTAACACGGTGGTTGTGAGTTCGGTCTCCGGAAGGTCCAGCTTGTTAATTTTTGCAGATAATTAGTAGAAAAGGTATCAACTGATACAAGAAAATTTTTTGTTGCTTTCACTAAGAGTTTTTTGAAGAAGCATTTTTTTTTTTCTTTTTTATTTAGATATTGGAAAACACAAAACATTTTAGATATTAAAAAAGCACAAAATAAAATATTTTAAGTAAAAAATACACAAAACAAATATTTTTAGAAGCTTTATATATATGTATATATATACATATATATATATTTTATATTACTATTATATGAAATTGGATTTGTTATCGGCTTTTTGTCACGTAAAAAAAAAAGACGCTTCCATTACACATATATTAAAAAAAAAAAAAAAAAAAAAAAAAAATGTAAGCAACTCATTGTATCTTTTAATAAATCAGCTGGTTACAGCGTCATGTTGATAATGCGAGAGTCGTGTGTTCGATCCTCGCCGGGCCGAGGTGTTATTTTTTGCAAATAATGAATAGAAAAAGATTGATAAAAGAAAATATTTCGTTGTGTACACAGTATCCTAATAAGGTTTCAAGATTTTTTTTACATCTAGTAACTAAAAAGCACAAAATAAAAATAAAAATAAAAATAAAGAAATAAAATATTTTTTAGAAGCTTTTTATTGAAATTGTATTTCGTTATCGCGTCTTCATGTCACGTTAATAAATAAGGCACCTCAACTTTAAAGTTAATGTCAGCAGTCTTTATAGTCGCTCGTTGGCTCAGTTGGTTAGAGCGTCAAGTTGCTAATGCGATGGTGGTGAGTTCCATTCCCAAAGGATCGATGTGCTAAATTTTGCAGATGAAATGTGTAATAGAAAATGTGCCAATTGATAAAAGAAAATTTTTCATTTTCTACACAGTATTCTAAGAGATTTTGAAGAGTTTTTTTTTTAAGGAAGTCTTTTTCAGATACTAAAAAGCACTAAATAGAGAGTTAAATACATATATATATATATTCTTTTAGAAGCTTTTTATTGAAATTGGATTTTTATCATCGTGTCTTTGTGTCATCCTAAAAAATACACAAAACAAATATTTTTAGAAGCTTTATATATATGTATATATATACATATATATATATTTTATATTACTATTATATGAAATTGGATTTGTTATCGGCTTTTTGTCACGTAAAAAAAAAAGACGCTTCCATTACACATATATTAAAAAAAAAAAAAAAAAAAAAAAAATGTAAGCAACTCATTGTATCTTTTAATAAATCAGCTGGTTACAGCGTCATGTTGATAATGCGAGAGTCGTGTGTTCGATCCTCGCCGGGCCGAGGTGTTATTTTTTGCAAATAATGAATAGAAAAAGATTGATAAAAGAAAATATTTCGTTGTGTACACAGTATCCTAATAAGGTTTCAAGATTTTTTTTACATCTAGTAACTAAAAAGCACAAAATAAAAATAAAAATAAAAATAAAGAAATAAAATATTTTTTAGAAGCTTTTTATTGAAATTGTATTTCGTTATCGCGTCTTCATGTCACGTTAATAAATAAGGCACCTCAACTTTAAAGTTAATGTCAGCAGTCTTTATAGTCGCTCGTTGGCTCAGTTGGTTAGAGCGTCAAGTTGCTAATGCGATGGTGGTGAGTTCCATTCCCAAAGGATCGATGTGCTAAATTTTGCAGATGAAATGTGTAATAGAAAATGTGCCAATTGATAAAAGAAAATTTTTCATTTTCTACACAGTATTCTAAGAGATTTTGAAGAGTTTTTTTTTTAAGGAAGTCTTTTTCAGATACTAAAAAGCACTAAATAGAGAGTTAAATACATATATATATATATTCTTTTAGAAGCTTTTTATTGAAATTGGATTTTTATCATCGTGTCTTTGTGTCATCCTGAAAAAGAAGGCGCCTCCACTTTAACGTAAATTTAAACAACCTTTTTCGTCGCTTGTTAGCGCATTTGGTTAGAGCGTCATGGTAATAACGCGATGCTCGTGGGTTTGATCCTTGCAAGCCGATGTGTTACTTTTATGCAGATAATTAACAGAAACGATGTCAATTGATAAAAGAAAATCATTCGTTGTCTACATAGTGTCCTAAGGAATTTGGATAGTTTTTTAAAGAAACTTCTTTTTGAGTTACTAAACGCACAAAATAAAAACATCTGTGAAAATAAAACTAAAAATAAAAATAAATAAATGAATAAATAAAAATATAAGTAAATAAATAAATAAATAAAAATAATACTGAAAGTTTTTTATTATTGTGGAGCCCTAAAAAGCCTAAAATTAAAATTTATTCTTGCAGAGACATGCTGTAAAATCATAAAAGTTTCAACAACAAGAAAATTTTAAAGAAAAATATAGATATTTCAATTTTGCAAAACATGAAATTTTTTAAATATTCCAAACATTTTAAAAAGCATTCGAGAACAATATTTCTTTTGTATAAGTATTTGATAAATTTTTCTAGAATGTTCTATGATTTTTCTTGACAGTTCTTAGACTTTTGGTTAGAGCGTCATGCTGATAACATGATGGTGCCGGATTCGGTCTTTTTTTTCAGATAAATAATCGAAAAAAATGTCAATTGATAAACGAAAATATTCCGTTGTCTACAATATATCCTAAGAAATTTTAATTAGTTTTCTTAAGAAGCTTTTTCCTTTTTTGTAACTAAAAAGCACAAAATAAAATTTAAGTAAAAAATCATTTTTTAAAGTAAGAAGCTTTTTATTGTTGAGCCCTAAAAAGCACAAAATAAAATGTATTCTGGCAAAGACATACTACAAATAAATGAAAGTTTCAACACTAAGAAAATTTTAGAGAAAAATTTAGGTACTTTCCTTTTGCAAGAGATGAAAATTTTTTAATGTTCAAAATATTTAAAAAAGTTTTCGAGACATTTGAGATTTCTGGCCTAACGAATGATTTTATAAAAACTAATAACTAAGAATATTGGTCTCGAAAGCTTTTTAAAATATTTTGAACATTAAAAAATTTTCAACTCTTGCAAAAGGAAAGTACCTAAATTTTTCTCTAAAATTTTCTTAGTGTTGAAACTTTCATTTATTTGTAGTATGTCTTTGCCAGAATACATTTTATTTTGTGCTTTTTAGGGCTCAACAATAAAAAGCTTCTTACTTTAAAAAGTGATTTTTTACTTAAATTTTATTTGGTAAATTAAATAATCAGAATTTAGGACTATTATATCTAATTCCATTATACAAACGACTTTAGTTTCGCTAGGCAATCTAAATTTTAATGTTATCGCATATCTTTGAGTTATTAAATAGTGATATGTTTGTATTTAATTTTAATTATGCATGTTAATTATAATATTTAAAATATAATTATTTTTTCTTCTTTAAAATAGCATTTTTTTTTAAACTAAGCACACGCATAAGTAAAAAAATCCCTTTTCGGCAAGCTTAAAGGCAAAGGTAGATTCCTTTACGTTAATGTTACAATTGTAAAGAAATTTTACATATGCATTAATACCTAGCCAATGGCTTTGTTCCCACACATTGCATTATTTACGTCGCTATTCTGTTTTCAAGAAATTTAGTTTTCAACTACAAAGGGGTTTTATTCATTCTACTTAAAATTTTAGGCTAAATTTATTGGTTTGTAAATGTTTCAATTTTTTTAAAATTCAAGCTCATAATCATTCAACAAATAAAAGCCTTAAACACTGTAAAAAAAAATTTCAGTATTTTACAACAAAAGGTGCTGGCACCGCGGCTGCCAGCACAGTTGCTGTAAAATTTACAAACTGCTGTTTTTTATGGTGCTGTAAAATTTACTGCACTTTGCTGTGAATTTTACAAGATGCTGTTTTTAGTAGTGCTGTAAAATTAACTGCATTTTGCTGTGAATTTTACAAGATGCTGTTTTAAAAAGTGTTGTAAAATTTACAACAAAATGTAGTTAATTTTACAACACTTTTTAAAACAACATCTTGTGAAATTCACAGCAAAGTGCAGTTAATTTTACAGCACTACTAAAAACAACATCTTGAAAAATTCACAGCAAAGTGCAGTAAATTGTACAGCACCGTAAAAGCAGCAGCTTGTAAATTTTACAGCAACTGTGTTGGCAGCCGCGGTGCCAGCACCTTTTGTTGTAAAATACTGTTTTTCTTTTTCTTTCTTTTTTTTTCTTTTTTTTTTTTTTTTAACAGTGTAGGCAGTGATGCCAGATTGGGGATTTTCGAGGCTTCTGGGGACAATTTTGGGGACAAATGTTTGTGGGGACTATTTTGGGGAGTTCTTCAACTTTCTGTCAATGTTGGCAACATAATGATTTATCCCTACGACTAGAGACTTTCAATAGCTTTATTGTTATTTGGGGATTTTTTTCAAAAATTGCCTTCATTTGGGGAACAATCTGAGCTTAAATCAT